>JAOXYD010078181.1:0-26068 GCA_028565735.1 Pinacopodium congolense
TAAATTTATAACTAATTAATTAATTAGAGTTAATTATCTCATTGAAATGGTTATTTTAATTATTCTTAATTACAAAATTTTATCTTAATAATTTTAATTTTTTTTAAATTACTGTATTTTTCATTTTTTTTCAAAAACCCCCTTGTATTTTTCATTTTTATCAAACACTCCCCTTTGTTTTTTATTTTTATCAAACACCTCCCTATATTTTTCATTTTTGTCAAACACCCTATGTACAGTAGCTACTACATCACTTGCCATGTCAGCCTCCACGTCAACACATATGCCTAGTCACCACCTGCCACGTCAGCACTCCCACCACATCAGCCATCACGTCAATGCCGAGTCAGCCCTAAATAGTTTCAGGAGGTATTTGATAATTTGGTTAAAATACAGGGGGATCTGTGATATTTTTAAAAACATAGGGGGTATTTGATAAATCATGAAAATACAGGGGGAGTATTTTGATACTTACTCTCAATTATATAACCATCATAATGAGATAATTCGCAGACACACAAGTAATGTTCCATTTAGGATTCTCATAATTGGGTCAGTTCAGTGAACTTATTCTCTAATAAGCACCTATATATTAATTCAAGTGTCTCCATACTTTAATCTATCAGATCGACTACTTTCTTCATAAAAAAGAAACTAAGCGTGTGCTAGTCTAACCATTCTATCAATATTATGTCTTGATGAAACTATGACTAGGAACATTTTAGGAATAATAAAAAATCGCAACTCAAATCTCATAATTATAATCGCATTATAATTTTTTATTACACATTAATTATTCTGTGAATTTTATTTTTATAATTAATAATTAAAATAATTAACGAATACACAAAGATAAATAATGTATTTTATTGAATTAAAATATAATGTCATACAAATAAATTACAACAAAAAAATTAGTTGTAAGGGTATAAACCAACACATAGTTTCATATTTTAGGGTATTTATTTTGATAGATTAGAACTTGAACTCACTCATAGCACAAAACTGTTTCTATTTGTTTTATTTATGTTTGTTCTGTTCTGACTTTAATATTGATTCTTGCTATTTTAATCTACTTCTAAAATTTTAAAATTATGTTTTTGGTTTATTTTAATTTCCTAAATTCTTTGTAATTTTTGGAAGATTATTTCATAGGTTTTAAGTCTGTTTTTCTAAGATATACTAAAACTATCTAGATTTTTCTATTATTACTTTCAACGTTGTTCTTGATATTTTAATCTATTTCTAAAATCGTGAAATAATTATTTTATGTTTGCTCAAGTGTCTTAGAGTGTGTTTAACTTTTGTTTTAAATTTTTTTAAAGATTAGTCCTATTTCTTTTAAATTGTTTTCCAGATACACCTAAATTGTCCCTAATTTTTTCACTCTTGCTAATCTCGTTTTTATTAACTATATCAGCTTCTGAGTGTGAAAACTTGTTGTGATTAGTTTTTATATTATTTCAATATTACCTAAATATTTTTAGTTTAATTTTTAAACACTTATATTCTCTGTTTAGGCTCTAAATTTATAGATTGCTCTAAATTATCTAGATTTCGTGTACTAGCTTTCATTCATATATTTGGGCATTTGAATCTAAATTACTTGTTTCCAAATTGTTGTTCCCTATTTTTTTTAAGTCCTCAAAAGTATTATTGACTATTTAACTAAATTTTTATAGGCTTATTTAATTATTTGTAAGCATTTGTTGTCATATTTATCAAAACTGTCTAGGTTTGGTTTATGTGATCTTTCATATTGTGATTTCATTAATCATACACATATTTATTGCATCAAATCTATCATATTAATTTTTTTAAGCTTGCAATAGTGCCATTAACCATTCATATCATTTATGAAAGCATTAGAGCCCTTAGTTTAATTGTGCTTGAAGTGAAACATATCCATAAGTGTTCTTAATTACTTGTGAATGGGTTATTTGAATTGTTATATTGGTTAAGTGGGTCAAAACTTCTTTATGTCATATAAAGATTGGTCATAAGATTTCTCTTCAACTTAAATAAGAAAATTTTTCTTATCTAGGATTCTCTTTGCCTTAAAAGATTTGGGTTGTAAAAGCTTCTCTTTGCCTAGAAAAAGATTTGTCTTATAAAGGTTACTCTTTACCCTAAAAGAAAATTATATTTATTTTAGAGTTGTTATTAAAGAATGATATACAATAAGTAGTTGGAGAGAAGACATAGCCTATCTTTTGGATATGTGAACTTCTATAAATCTTTGCATCTCTCTCTTCCCTTTTCTCTGTACTTATTACTTGTTGTGTATTTTGATTATTAATTTGTCTATCATCAATTTGGCATTCACTTTTTCATATCTTATTAAATTGAATTGGATTTGGTGTTAAGTTTAAATTTTTTAAGAAAGTTTTTATTACTCAATTCACCATCTTCTTGAGTGCCTTTAGGGCTTACAGTATCAATACTTTTGTTAATAAGCTATTGCATTAGGTGTTATTTACAACTAGATTGCAAATTTTAGCTCACCAAGTTCAGATATATTATAGTGATATACTTAAAATTAGGTGGAAGCTACTAGATTGATTATGGAATCCCTGCTACAATTATTTTATAAGGTTAGACATGTATTAAGCCTAGTTATGCTAAATGTTCATGTCTTCAGCTATAAGGCATATGTCTTGTTTTTAAAATTGGCTCAATTCTGCAATAGATAGATTTGTATTACAGTTTTTTTAAGTTGTCTTTTTTTTTTTGTCTATTCTTGTATCAGATGATGTACTTTAGAGGTTGAACTTTTTTATACTCTCTTTGTTCCATTAATCCATTGTTTACCTTTTAAAAAAAAAGAAGACATATGAGTTTTTCTATTACAAAATCAAAATCTAAATATTAATTTAAATGATAGAGAAAATCATACAATTAATTAAAGAAGTTTATTTTTGAAAAATTAAAGAAATCATTAATTAAAAGGAAATGGAAATACATGAAGGTTCCATCTAAACCAAAAGGATAGTTCCTGTATAAAGCATTGATGAACAAGAGCAGTTTCCTAGCAATTCAAATATCGCATCACTAGATTGGAAAGGTAATTTGCCTATAACAATAGACTATTCTCCTTACTTTGGTACATTCAAATTGTACACAATATTTGCATTTGTATTCTTCAAATAACTTAAATCAACCTTAAATTAAGTTTAATTACCACACTATAATTTAAATATAGTTAGTGAGCATAAATTTGCAATTTAGACAACTTGACTAGCTCTTACATAAAACTAGCCCCATCTCTCTTTAGATTCTAGAATATCCTTAGGTTCCTTTCATGTGAGAATCCATAAATAGTTTTTCTAATCATTATCGTACATATTAAGAGATCATATTTCAAATATTTCTTCTATTAAACTAATTGTGAACAAATAGCCTATAAAATTAGACCTAGTAGTAGGATGTTATAAAGGTTTTGAGCTTGCCTCCAAATACATAGTAAGAAATTATAGTTGAAGAATAAGTAAGGGATGGTTTCTACCTGCTTTTCACATAAACTACAGGTTGAATCAAATTTTAGGAACTTACTTAGAATTAAATTTTAGCAACTTACTTAATCTATCCATGGTGTTTACTTGCCTAAAAGTGCAAGCCAAAAGATAAAAGATGGATGAGGGCAAGCTTAGATAATCTAAATTAGTTTAATCCAACAAACCTTAGAAGAGTGAGATCTCAAGAAATATCTATAAGAACCATTAATGAATTTCTCATACAGATGTTTAATCCATAAGATATATATTTTAATTGAGTTATTAATTTGAAAATTGATAAACTGGTTTAACACAGAGGACAGAAGGATTTGTAGTGAGTTCTTATGTACAGATAAGGCTTCAACTACCTTACTATTATTATGAATCTTATCCTAATTGAGTTCAGATCATGTGAATAATATAGAGGCTCCAGACTATGCCAATTATCAAACCAAAAGGAAGTTTTAACACTATCGCCAACTTAAAAAAAAAACATAATCTTAATTGTTGCTTAACATTAGCAAATTTGCCATAGTCTAAAATAAGTTAAACCTAAGTTGAATGGTCCATATAGAGTTCCTTTCTAGGTAGTATGAATGAACCCATTTGACCCATAAAGCTTAATTATCTATTAGGATCTTCCATAGCCTTTAAGTCATTAAGACCTTATTTGTAATTTTAATAGAATGCACTCCCAATCCTTCTTCATTTTCCAACAAGAAAACATCCCACCATTTCAATTTGATAGATGCATTCTTAATACAGTCAGTCTTGTCTACAAAAACCTCTTCATCACTTGCTTAATAGATTTAATAACATTTTACAGGAGAAAAATATTAGAAGTCTAATAGATATAGAGATTATTTACTACCCTTTGTTAACTATTTACTACACCAACACAAGATCCTCCTTTGAATTTTATCTAATAGTGGTTGTAAATCATTTGTAGTTAGTCTTCCATTTCAAATTGGGACTTCAAGAACATCAAAGAAGGACTTAATAACTACAACTTACTAATTTTAATCCAATAAAGGAAGACAGTCACCTTGCTACTTGATTATGTTAACTCATTGTTTGTCATTCTTTTGGTCGATTAAACTTTACAAAGAGAATTTTGAAGCTTGATCTATCTATCTATCTATATATATATATATATGTCTAGAATAAGCCTATTCAAAGCCTTTAAACTTCATACTCCTAGTTCTCATAATTGGTCCATTAGGATTATGTAGTGGATCCTTTGCTTGACTTATTATATTCACATCATTCTCCTTATCCTTAAAAGGATTCAACCCTAGATCGTCACCTAGATCAAAAAGAGAAATATCATAACATGAAAAGTAACACCAATATTATACTTACTAGGAAGTTCTAGTTTGAAGGCATTATCATTAATCCTCTCGGTGACTTAAAATGGAACAACTTCTCTTGGTTGCAAATTGGATTATCTCTATAATGGAAATCTTTCCTTTCTCATATGCATCTAAACCTAATCATCAGGTTCAAAGATAACGTGTTTCCTTCTCTATTAGATTTGTTTACCTATTGCCTATGTTTCCTCTCTATTTGATGTTTTTCATATTCATGGTGTTGTTTCACCATCTTAACTTTCCTCTTTCCATCTAAACTAACTCTTTTATCAATAGGTAATAGTAATGGATCCAAATGGTAAATGATCAGTAGATGAATGCATATCCACATTATATGTAAATACAATAAACGATAAAAAATCTTCCAAATTCATTTGAATGATAATACAAAGTAAAGTAGCTAATGTCCTATTTACGACTTTAGTTTGACCATCGGTTTGAGGATGACTAGTAGTAGAAAATAGTAACTTTGTCCCCAAGCTTCACTATAAAACTTTCCAAAAATAATTAAGAAACTTGGTATCTTAGTAACTCACTACTCTCCTAGGCACTCTATACGATCATATTACTTCCTTAAAGAATAAATTGGCAATATTAGTTATATTATTATGTCATTGTAGAGAACATATCAACTACAACAAATATCGATCTTTACCCTTCTTTAACCAAGTTAATCCTAGCACAAAGTCCACAGAAATATCTACCTATGGTTTACTAAACATAAGTAAAGTTGTATATAATCCATGTGGTAATACCTTTGATATAGCTTTTCTACAAGTGATGTACCTAATTCACAATATCTTTACATCATATCTCATTGTAGGCTAGTAAAAAAATGCTCACATAACTTGTTTAGTGTCTTTTTAAAGCCAAAGTGATCCATCAAAGCCCCATTATGTGCCTCGCGCATAAATAACTCAGGCATAGAATAGATAGGCATACATAGTTTATTTTCACGAAATAAGTACTCATCATGCCTATAAAACTTTTGAAATGCTCCTTTCTATCATGCCAAATGTATGTTAGAAAATTCATTGTCATTAACATATATTTCCTTCACATATTCAAAGCCTAACAAATTTGAGTTTAAAGAAGTAAGAAGAACGTACCTTTAAGATAATGCATTAGCAATAACATAATCCTTACCTTCTTTATACTTAGTGTCATATGAAAAAGTCTCAAAGAATTCCATGCATTTAGTATGGCGTTTATTCAAATTACCTTATCCTTTAAGGTACTTCAAGGATTCATAAATGATATTTATGACAAACTCCTTAGGCTATAAATTGTTTTGCAAAGTCTCTAGTGACCTCACAAATACCTAAAGCTCCTTGTCATAAGTTAGACAGTTCAAGGCTGCCTCATTAAATTTCTCATTAAAGTAGGTTATTAGCCTCTTTTCTTACATCAAAATAGATCCAATGCCTATTTCTAAGGCATCACACTCAATTTCAAAAGTTTTAGTAAATTTTGGTTAATGTTAAAAAAGTTGTTGAAAGTAATCTTTATTTAATAATATTGAATGTTTGCTCTTATTAACTATCCTAATGAAATCCCATAGATTTTGTAATAATTTTAGTAAGTGGTGCAGCAATTGTACTAAAATTCTTAACAAACCTACGATAGAAACTAGCCAAACTATAAAAACTTCTTACCTCAGTTATTAATTTAGGTCTTGTCCATTCCTTAATTGCTTTCAACCTTTTCATAATTTACTTCAATGCATTTTGCACTAATAATATAACCAAGAAACATAACATTTTCCATGCAAAACATACACTTTTAAGATTAATATATAGTTTTTATTTCTTAACATATCAAGCACATATCTCAAATGATGATTATGTTCTTCTGAATTCTTACTATATAGTATAATGTCACCAAAATAAACAATAAAAAATCTACTTATGCATGTTTGCAACACATGATTCATCAATCTCATGAAAGTACTATATGCATTCGTAAGACCAAATGACATAATTAACCACTCATATAAACCATACTTAGTCTTAAGGGCAATTTCAATTCATCACCTTATTTCATTCTAATATGATGATAATCACTTTTCAAATAAACATTTGAAAATATATAAGAATAATGTGATTCATTCAGTATATCATCTAACCTAGGAATGGAATGTCAATATTTTATTGTGATGTTATTAACAGCTCTACAATTAATACACATTTGCCAAGTACTTTCTTTTTTAGACATTAGAAGTACTAGAACTATACATAACTCATGCTTTCCCTCATATAACCCTTAGCCATCAATTCCTCCACTCGCCTTTGAAGCTCCTTTCTCTCTTCAAGATTGCTTCTATAAGCAAGTTTCTTAAAAATTATAGCCCTAGTATAAAATCAGTTTGATATTAAATCCCCCTAATAGGTTGTAACCCATTAGGAACATTATCAGTTAGCATATAATAGTATTTCTACAACAAAGAAATAGTAACACTAAGAAGAGATATGTTGAGTTCATCAACCCTTAAATAATTCTCTTTATACAAAAGTATAATCCTTGGCTAGTTAGCATAAATAACAATTTTAAAATCACTCTTTTATGCATAATAACTCGCTCACTTTTTTTTATTTTTCTTATCATTTTTTTGAAGTCTCACCACCCTCTTATTTCCCTCTTTTGCTCTATTTTTTCGCTCTCTCACTTTCTTTTTTATCATTGTCTTTTTATTTTTCCTTCATTGTCTTTTCCTTTTTCTTCATTATCTCCTCTCAATTACAATTGATCCTCATAGACCTATTTAAGCATTAAAGGTGTAAGAGTAATTGACTTGTTGTTAGTTAAAGGTTGCATTTATTATTAAAACTATCATGTATGACTTTCCTATCATATGGTCAAGACTTTCCCAAAAGAATATGACTAGCTTGCATAAGTACTATACCACATATCACTTCATCTTTATACCTTCCATTTAAAAAATAAACTAGCACCTATTTGTTCACCTTGATCTCACGATATCTATTTAGCCACTAAAATTTATATGGATTTGGATGCTTCGCCATAAGTAAACTCAACTTTTTTATAAGAGTAATGCTAGTTACATTAATGCAACCATCACAACCCAAACAAAGAACTAGAATAATGATAAAGGAATAGTAAACCTAAGGAATACTATATCCCTAACAAGCCTAACGTAACATCAAAGCCTAATATCGATAATAAAGATAAAATATCTAAAATGACCAAATCCATACTCTTATGAACAAAATGACTCCAATAACAATATTCAAATCATAATCATAGTAACACACTTATGTAGATAATAATACAAAAAGGAATATAACAAAATATAAGGCTACTATAGCTCTAAAGTCAAAGTCACCAATCAAAATATACATCAAATTGTCAGGGAAGAAGAGTGGAGTATCCTATCACTAGATGTCTAAATAGAAGAATCTTGAAAAATAGTTGAGGGAAGTTAGACCTCACTAAGTGAATTAGTACTATATTCATGTTATGCACCTAAAAATTTACAAATGATATATAATGTATCCCATCTACATATGCAAATACATAATATAATACTTTTTTAAAAAAATATATGTAAACATTTCTCATACCCATATATGTCACAAAATCATCATGAATTACAAATCATAATGAAGTATTGAGGAAGGACCTTATGGCATCCCCTTTCTTATGGACTCTTAACCATATGGGCTCTCTTATTCCACACAGAATACTTGATCCAAATGTAATGGTCTGTCATCCAAGAGTAACTTAATCGAACTGCCAAAGTCCCACTGCCATGTAGTTTCCATCTGAAAGTAACTCAACCTAACTTCCACAACTACACTATAATATCATAGAACTGTTAGTGTTCGAGAGTAACTCAAACAAATTGCCCTAATCGTGTCATATCTTATCCAATAATCAATCTATAAATCAATCAATAAATCAATGTATAATAAACTGACTCATTGTCCGCATAACTTAATGACACCCACCAGGTAGTTTGTCCTACACTAACATACATTACATCAAGCACAAAATAACATAATAGAAATGTATGTACATGTGCCAATGCATATGAATAAGTATCTTTAGTGCATATGATACTGATAATGATAATGATATTGTCATTGATGATAAATATGAACATGAATTCTAATGATACACATGACCATGAATATCAATTTATAGGTAGAATATGTTCCTTCATGTTGACCTTATCTCAAATTGGAAGGCATTGCTCCTTACTGATCTATAAAAAGAAAATAGAAGGAATGATTAGAACCTGAAACCTAAACTAATCTTAAATTGCCTAAAGAATAAGACCATGACCCAGATTGTCATTTGTTCTAAGGAACTTTATATTCTAGTCAAAACCTTGATACCACTTTTTACAAGTAACACAATGGTGTCGCTAATTTTGCTAAAAAATGACCGAAAAATGAAGAATAATCACTTATATAAAAAAAACCATAATTTTCTATCATAATTTCTCCAACTATATCATTTTTTTATGAAGCAACTTTAAGGGATTGATAGAGCGTCTTCAAAGCTTTCCATAGATTCCTAGATCATCAGAAATGATGGTCAAATGGCAAAGTTATGGTTGCTAGAAATTAAACATGAATAGTGACTTTTAGGGAGAAAGATGCGTGTAAAAATGAAACTTAAGGGGATGTTTGATATTGTTGTTGATTGTGATTTTTTGTAGTTTTTATGTTTTTATATTAATTTTGTATATTTTTTATTTTTATATTATTTTTCAGTTTCTGTATTATATTAATGTGTTTTTTTTATTTTTGTTTTTATGTCTAAAAAACAAGAAATCAAAACCAAAAAGAAAAATGATATAAAACAAGCCCTAAGCTTTCCTTAAAAACACATATACACATATAAGGGGTTTCTCTCTATTTTTCCATTATGAATAATTAACAAAAATGCAAGTCATTACATCCTTCCCCCTTTATTGAAAATTTATCCTTTAATTTCAAATCTTACCTTATTAATGAAATCAATACGAGTATTGATTTTATGTATCCTATTCCCTTTCTAATGTGCAATCATCTATTTTAGGAATAGCCATATTTGTAGTTCTATACCTTGAGACTTCCTATTAAAGTCATATACATATAGCTTCAATTAATTCGCACAGATATAAGGCTTAATTAGTAAAATTGTGAAAGGTTTATGACTACAATTATTCGAGATAACCATATTTGTAGTCTTAAAACTTTCAAAAATATTTGTAGTCTTAAACATTTCATAATTTTTTCAATTAACTCATATTCCTTTGCAGATTAATCAAAATCATAAGATGGAGAAACAACCATATTTGTAGTCCTAAACCTTTCAGCATTTTCCCAGTTGAGTCATATACCTTTGAGATTTCTTATTGAATTCCTATATCTATGCGGATTAATCAAAGATGTTATGATTACTCTAAAACACCTTTACCGTTAGTATTTCCCTGGACTTCACTTGATGAATATGATAATACATTATTGTAATAAGCTACTCTTCGTACATCAAATCATCACCAGTCTCTACAATACATGGTTGCAAGATATGAAAGAGATCTTAAATATGTTTCCTCAACATTAACACGTGAAATATAGGATGGACTTTAGATAAGTTAGGTGGTAACATCGACCTATATGCCACTTTACCCACTTAAAAAAAATCTTAAATAGCCCAATATACCTTGGAGTTAGCTGCTCTTCTTATCAAATCTCATCACTCCTTTTATTAGTGACACCTTCAAAAACATCATGTACCCAACTAAAAATCTCATATCTTTTGTCTGAGGATTTGTGTAACTCTTCTATCTATTAAAAGTTGTTCTCAATCTTTATTTAATGATAGGAATTTTTTCGTAAATGATTTACACTAACTTAGGTCGTGTCAATTGCCTTTCATTAATTTTCCAATACAGAGGTAACCTACACTTTCTTTCGGGCAATGCCTTATATGGAGTCATCTCAATATTAGTATGATAATTTTTATTATAAATAAACTTAATCAAAGGCAAATGCAGATCCCACTAACCACCAAAATCAATAACACAAATTATAATAATATCCTCTAAAGGCTAAATAGTTCTTTCTAAGGGTGAAAAGCCACACTGAAATCCAATCTTGTACCCAAAGCCTTGTACAATTCCTGTCAAAAAACTGAGACAAATTTTGGATCTCTTTCATAGACTATAAATTGTGTTAATCTGTGCAATCATACAATATTATTAACATATACTCTGGCCAACCTACCCGTGGATTAAGTCTTCTTGATAGGTAGGAAATAGAAAGACTTTGTTAGTATGTCTACATTCACCCATATAGCATCATATCCGATATTAGTGTAGGGTAATCCAGTCATAAAATTCGTAATATTAACATTCTTCTCAATCAACTTAGTTAAAGGGGCTTCTATTCATGAGAAATCCTAAATAAATGTCCAATAATAGCTTGCGAAGCTTAAGAAACTCCAACTTCAATAATAGTAATACGTCTTGGCCATGCGGTAGTGTCTTCAATCTTCAAACTGGATTTTTCTCTACTTAAGTGTTCCTTACTATATCCAACTATCTTTGACAATCCCACCTAAGCATCTTTCTACTAGTAATGGAGGATATGAGATTCTGAGATGCTTCTCCTTAATCACCTCTAAACTAGAACTCAATATCATTTGAAACCCTAAAAACACTACCTTTTCCCAACAATCCAAGATAGCAAAGTATTGTGAAAACCAATTTATTCCTAAAATTACATTAAAACCTATTAAATCCAATAACACCAAATTAGCCATTAATTTCCTACCTTTGATTAACACTAGATAAAAAGGAAAGACAATATCCATGTTCAGAGATCTACATAGAGGGGGGTTACTGACAAAGGAATTATTAATCTAATTACTTGCTAACTAATATTTGATGCAAACATAATAGATATAAGTGAATAAGTAGCACTTGGATTAAATAAAACTCTAGCATCAATATGACATAGTAGTACAATACCTGGTACAACTGCATTAGAGTATCTTGTGGGGTTAGAGTGAATACCTAAGCCTATCCCCCACTTAATTATTGAGCATTCAATACCTAACCAAAGCCTCTATCACCAAATCTACCAGTACACTGTGATCTACCTCCAAATTTGCTTTTTGAACCATGA
This sequence comes from Pinacopodium congolense, assembly GCA_028565735.1. Lineage (NCBI taxonomy): Eukaryota > Viridiplantae > Streptophyta > Magnoliopsida > Malpighiales > Erythroxylaceae > Pinacopodium > Pinacopodium congolense. The sequence goes on from JAOXYD010078181.1 coordinate 12,004, forward strand.
TTATGCTTGCTTACAATCTGAGATCCACTCTAACACTGCATATGAAGCTACAATTATGCTTGATAAACCGTCTGTACCATACTAGTAGAGGAATCTTAAGAAAATTGTCTCTAGAATCCATAATTAGGACACTCCCTAGCAAACTACCCCATCTTACCACATCATAAGCAACCACCTAGAGGAATAAGATAAGGTCCGTAATGAACCCTACCATAACTCTAACAAGCATGACCTTTAGAATTAGAACTACCATATTTAGAACTATGTCCACTACTACCACTAACCACTCTAGGTCTAAACCTAAAAGACTTCTCTAGGCCCTTACAAACATACCTACCACTCTTAAGTCTATGTGGAACACAATCTTACTATGATTGCCCCTACTAGTCTCCACTCATAACCATCTAAAACATTTCTAGCACACCTAGTTTAATAAGGATCAAGAATGGTGCCTTGCATGATGTGTCTTCTCTCCATCTTCGTAACCTCATCTATGACAACCTCCAGAGTCTAACCCTCTGAACAAATCTTACATATGTAAAACCTAAGGTATTGTGACTCTAAAGCCAAAGGTCACCAAGATGATATTTACATAGAACAGTAAAAATGTATGTACATGTGCTAATATATATTAATAAGTATCATGTGTATATATGATAGTGATAATGATATTGTCATTAATAATAAATATGAAAATTAATTCTAATGCATACTCATGACCATGAATATTAACTGACACGTAGCATGTGCTTCTTTATGTTGACCTTAGTATCTCAAAGTGGAAGGTCTTACTTTTGATTTATCTATAATTGAAACCTAAACCAATCTCAAATTGCCTAAAAAAATAAGACCATGTCCCAACTTGTCATATGTTATAAATAACTTTATATTCTACTTAAAACCTCAACATCACATTTTGAGAGAAATCTATTAAAAATCCAACAGAGTTCATTCATACTTAAAACATCCAATTGGTCTCAATTCTAGTTAATAACACAAATTTAATTTTAAGCATTTCTATACGAATATAAATTTTCATAATTTCTAACTCATAAACAACCAAGAATTTCATCATGTCATAGCTATGAAAGTTGATCCAATTAATATATAGTAATTTTTAAAAATATTTTTAGTTATGTCTAGACTAGTTAGAAATTCACCACTTATAGCCCCTCGTATGCCACTGTTGGAGCAATGTTGATCTTCACCACCTATATAGAAATGACGATCTTACATCCAGGAATCCCATGACATTAGTCTAGCGTTGAAACTCCATCAAATTTGTGATAATCAAAGGTCTAAAATTTGAAAGAGACTTATTTCCATTCACTAGTAACATGGGTTAATTAGTGTCAAGTTTCCCTTCTTTTCTATATTTTAGGGGCTGTTAAAAAAAATGGTGGTATTTGCTTTACTACAAAATGACTAGAAAGTGAAGAACATTCACTTACCTAAAAGAACTAAAAATTTTAATCAAGATTTCTTTAAATCTAAGTCGTTTTTTATGAAATAACTTTAGGGGATTAATAGAGTGTCTTAAGAGCTTTTGATAAAGTCTTAGATCATTAGAAATCGTGATCAATACGTGAATTCATGGTTACTAGAAGTTGAACGTGAATAGTGATCTTTAAGGAGAAAGATAAAAGTGTAAAAATGAAACTTATGCTTTCTTTAAGAATACATATATACATATAAAGGTTTTCTCTGTAGTGGTCTATTATGAATAATTAACAAAAATGTAGGCTATTACAACTTCTCCCATTAATAATAATACTATGTGCCTTATAATAAATGTTGCATCAAGTATAGAATTTGTTCTCCCTTTTCTACTTTACATCACCCCGCTTGATTTGAACAGTTAATGCTCTTTTAATAATAAACACCATACCTTCAATAGCTTTCTTAACTCCATCATCGCTAGAATTATAGACTAGTGGCATAGATTCCTTTTCTTCTGAATTAGTCTCACTTTCCATATCTCCATCATGGCTCATAACTCTCTTATTTGAGCATTGAGATGTAATATGCCATGTTTCCAAACAACAATATCTCTATTTTGAGAGAATTGAGAATCAATTTTACATTTTCTTTTGTTGTAGACATCTTCCTTAACTTTAGATCAGCCTTTGCTTTAAAAGAATTCTGAGCATCTTTTTTACAACGAAGCCTCCAAAAATTACTAGTACCAATGGGATCCTTTGGTACTCCTTTACTTTTTAATTGCATTTATATCTTAATATCCGTATACACCATCCTTCTAGCTCGACATAATGTTGTAACTCTACTAATTAACTATATTTTGAACCTTGCCATGGTTACTTCTCAATCCTCCCCATCACTAGCACAAATTATGGCTACTTCCATCTCCTTATGTTAATCGTCCACACTTTTTGAGCCTTATGATAAAGTTTGCAATTTATAATACAAATTTTTATCATAATGATTAGGAAAAATCTCCTCTTATTAAGAGCTTTCAATTCATTACAAATCTCTATAGGTTGCTTTTAATTCCTTCTCCTAGTAGTCATCAGTTGATCCCACCAAATAATGGCATAATCAGTAAACTCAATAATTGTTAGCTTTCCCTTATTTTACTCAGAGTAATTATGGAAATAAAAGACTAACTCCTTCTTTTCTCCCACTTTAAATAAACTTTGGATCATTTTTACCTATAAATGACGATATTTTTATCCATATGCTACTAAGATTTTTATCCACTCCATTAAAACCTTAAGGTTGCCTTCTAGATTCCCATGCATGTCTAACTTCTCTCCTAAGCCTAAGTATCACCCTTTTAACTTTAGATGCTACAAATGCTTCATCAACACTTAAACTATCATTCTCATCATCAACTTCCATTATTGGTGGTGATGAATTACATCTAGCATGTCTCTTCTTATTAAAGACTCTAGGTTGATGTCCCCTTTGTAATATAACAATTTGATGGGATTGCTTATCTAACATGTCTTTCACATCATTATATAGCATGCTCATTCTCTTAAATTATTATTGTGTAACCTACATAAAGAATATGTTTTCTTTTTCTTTTTTCAATGTTAAACTACCTTTAGAAGAAATTTTTAAAATCTACATAAAAAAGTTAATAAAGAAACTTCCTCACACATTGTCTCGTGTGTTTACTCTTATAATCTTTCAAAATGCTCATGTTTCATTCATTAATTGGGTTTTCTTGATGGTAATCTCCTATAGTCTTACCTTCTACCACTCTTTGGTTTCTTACAAAGTTCTTTAAAGAACTAAACAAACTTAATCAAATTATTCAACCGTATAAATGTCTAAACCAATAGAACTAATGAACAAGGGAAGAAAAAAGTGATGAAGTAAGCAAGGAAAAACAAAATTGAATGAAATAAGAAAGGCTAGCAGTGATTGAATTGAACCATATTTACAGCAGTTGTGATATTGATTAGTTTCAGTAATAATAATAATGCAAATAAAGTGATTGACAAAATTGGAATAGGAACAATACCCTCATGAATTTGCACAACCTTTTTTCTTTTTTCTTTTTTCTATTCTCTTTTGTATTTTTATTTTATCTTCTTTTGTTTTGTAAAAGATAGAAAAGTAACTAAATAAACTTGAAATTAAGATTGAATTCAAGGAACACCTAGTTTGTACAATCTGGATATTTGCACTAGAATTAGCTTTATATATCACAATCACACAAAAATTTGCATATAAATTGTTTATTTTCTCTAAAAAAAAGTTTGGAAGGCACAAAATAAGGAATTGAACGAAGAACCTTAAAAAAAGCAGAAGAGATAGGGAAACTTAAAAAAAAAAAGATGATAGAAATTGTTTTTAATTGAAACTTGAGAATAAAAGGAAAACTAAATAGAAGGAATAAGGAGATACAAGAAGCATGAAGAGAAGATGAAATATAATAGAAACAAAAGACACGAAATAAAAGGATAACCAAAACTAATTTAAATCCTAACTGTGATACCAACTGATGTAAACCCACCTAGAAATTAAGTTTAGAGAACTCATGAATAAGATTGAACTCATTAAGAAAACTAAACCAATTTTATAAAGAAATTGACCTATTGATTGTAAAGAATCAATAATCAAATTCATAAAGTTTTTGAAAGCCACGAAGAAAGAATTTCTTTGATAAGATTAGGAGTTCGGTAAAGAACAAAATAGAAAACACGCTCTAAAAAATATTCAACTCCAATTTATTTATTGATTAAAAAAGTACCCTTTATATAAGACTTACATAGAAAACATGAATAAGTTTAATTTAAAATTGTAATAAGGATTCTTGTTTCAGATAAAAATTTTAATCTCATAAGAAAAATATTCTCTTTAGAAAATTTCCTAATCATATTAGTATTTCTCCTAACAAGTCTTAAATTGGATAGAAAACTATTAAAAAAATTTGCCAACCATATTTTAGGCTTAATAATTAAATAAAATAAATCTTAATTACAATAAAATAACTCGTGGTTATGTTAATTTAAAATTTCTCTAACATTAATTTAGATTATGTTAACTCGTGGTTGGTTTTTTCCAGGTCCATTACATTTTCTAAAAGAGATTTTGATGTGATCTTTAAACTTTGGACTACATATATGCCTTGAAGTTTATTTAGACCTTTTACTTCTAGTTATATGCGCATCATTACTCTGTAATTTAGATGAACATAATCCTCTTTTGGAAGTGTATTCACCAACTTCATTAATAAGCTGTTGAACCTCACGAGGATATTATGGATCATAACGAGTACGAGGGTGTTAATTAAAGTTACAATCTTAACACTCTGAAGGGTGCGGCAAAAGGCTCCTTGATTGACGCCGATGGAGTAACATTCAAAAGCTTTGCCAGCAAATCACTGTAAAGATAATGAGCTTATAAGCGGAATGGTTAGGTGTCACCGAACAATAAGTAGCAAGGCATGCGCGTGAATCAGAGAAAAACATTATAAAAAATCGTGTGAGAGATTTGCTGTTAGGTACTAAAATCGAATAAATAGAAATCGGACAGCGGAGACAATAGTCCATCACCAATTCATTATTCCTGTGTAGTTTTTGTCTCTTTGCTCTAGTTGCCGTATTATCGGTGGGACAAACACTCGATGAAAAATAAGACTTCAAAGCAGTGTTTTTAGTCGGTATCATTAAGTAATAAACCAATAGTCAGCAGTGTTGTTATTCGGGATAATTAAGTAATAAACCATTTGTCAATCTATCCTCGAGGCTTTCGTCTTGTTTTTGTTTTTGATTTCTCTATAAAAATAAGTTATCCTTCGTAAGGTATAAAATTTTCTGTCTTTATCAGAAAAGTGTAGGAAACACCGATCGTTCTTTTATTTTTTATTTTTGAAAACCAGCAAATATTTAATTCATTTTTTAATATGTAAATAAATGTTGTTAGAATAATATTTTTCATGTAACTAATATAAAAATTTTAAATTTTATGCTGAAATATAATTTTTAAGCATGATATAAAAAATATTTTTTTTCAAACAAAATTGTTTTCATGTTCCAGTTTGGTTTCTCCCTGCTAAGAAATCAAATCATGAGATCAAGCTCGTATGACCAGGATTGTCCTTGTTTATGTTAAAACTATAATTATTACGATTTATTGATTTTTCATATAAGAAGAATATAAAATAATTTCAATGATTAGTTTTAAAATTTTACACTAAATTATTTTTATAGATATACAAAGTAGCTTACTTAATTTTGAAAGTAATATTATACATTTATCAAAATTTTACTTTGTCTCTAATAGTCCTTATGTTAAAACAAATTTAATGATTTAAAGATAAAAGGTATTTAATTTCTTTTTAACAATTAATATATGCTCCCTAAAAAAAAAAATCCTAATATGATACCATATTTTATTTATTTTGTTTTCTAACTATTCAAATTTTTTAAAGATGAAAATTTTGTTGATTTATTCCCTTACAGTCAATTTATTGGTTGTAATTTATTTGTGTAGCATTATATTTTAATTCAATAAAAAACATTGTTTATCTTTGTGTATTTGATAATTTGTGTATTAGAAATTATAATTATAAGATTCGAATTGCAGCATTCCTAAAATATTTCTAATTATAGTTTCATCAAGATGAAATATTAATGAAATGGTTAGACTAATACATGCTTAATTTTTTTTTTATGAAAAAAGTAATTGATCTCATAGATTAAAATGTGGAGACACTTAAATTAACATGTAGGTGCTTATTAGAGAATAAGTTCACTGAACTGACCCGGTTATGAGAATCCCAAATGGAACATTACTTATGTGTCTATGGATTATCTCATTATGATAGTTATATAATTGATTCTTAGACTTGAAATTACCAAAATAATCTCGTATAGGAATTACTATATGTTGATGCTACTTATAATCTATTCTTTGGAATAGTTCAATTTGACAGTTATTGGATATACTATGAACCATATGGAGATAACTGAATAAATTAATAAAGGATCCGTTACTCTAAAGTAATTAGGGAAAATGTTCCACTGTTCTTGGTTGGTACTGATTTAGGAATCTCTTACTAAAGTAAATTGAGATTTCAAAATTTTGTTTTCAAATATCAATTATAAATTATTTATTAATTAACAAGAACAAACATGATTGGATTATTTAGAGTAGATTCTAATTCTATATTCTAAGTTCAATTGGAACATTAGATGATGAAATGATTAAATTATACATTATAACTATAAATGGATAGGTTAAGTTAAACCACCTTGACATTCCTAATATTTAGATAATCGTAACATGTTACTAAACGCCAATCATGATCTATGATTATAAATTGTTTCATTAGAGAATTAAAGATAAATTAAAAGGAATTCTAATTTATCTAATTCTAATTGTGAATTAAAATTATAATTTATAATCATTGCCAGCGTGTTAAGAACTTAATGAGTCACTCATAAAAGGTCTATAAAGGAGAAAGTGAAATTTTAATTAAGTAGTTTTAAAAACTTCGAAGATCATTATGTGATATTTGTTCTAATTGGACTAATTCGTAATTATAACTAAAGTTTGACTTTAATTGTAATGTTCATAAAGCTCAAGGATATGAAAAATATAAATTTTCATAGAAAAGAAAATTTTATTTTTAAAAAAAGAAACCTAACACTTCTTACATTTTTCCTCTCAAAGTGTTTGAGTTTTTCTCTGAATAGATCTGTGGATATCTTAGAGGCCTAATGCTTAAACGACTAAGTGGTTGGTGGGTTTATAAGAAGGAAAAGGTTTAACGAAAAAGCAATATTAAGGTTAGTGTACTATTAATTTTTGTCTTATTTTATTTCAAATTAAATTTTGTTAAAATAGATCTTATGGAAAATTTTGAATTCATTTCACCGCGCTTAGATTTAATCTTGCGTTTATTTTTCAACAGTGGCATCATAGCCATTTTTAACAAATTTAATTTGATTTATAGGCTTGATTCTAATATGGTTTGGTATGTGTAGGATTTGTACTCAAATTTTATTCTAGAAATGTTCTAGGATAAAATTTTGTATGTTGTTTTAAAATAGTTTTCAAAATGACAATGTTGTTTATTCTACCTAAGGTTTTGGAAGAGTTCCATGCATGTTTTTACTCCTAGTTTCTGCGTTTTTGGAGATATGATTTATGCATGATTGGTTTGAGAAATCGATCTGTGTATGAGCCTGGAAAAATAGTTTATGTTATAGAAGTGTTTTATACGAATGTGATGCCTCGAATTTGCTGTTCTTAGCTTCTGGAAATGTTCTAGACTGCCATGGTTTTTAATGTTTCTAAAAATTTGTAAGCATAAAATGGTTGTGTTTTTGGATTTTCTCTGTCCTGATGAAGATCGTCTGTTTAAACAAATATGATTCATATTTTTTTAAACAGAAGATCTTCATCAGGACAGAAAAAAATCCATATTCATATTTCTGGAAAATGATGAGAAATGTTCTTGATTTTCTAGAAATGGCTTTTGCTTTAATCAATTTTGAGTTCATTGACATTTGACCATCTTGACAACAACAGCCGTAGATAAGATAAGGGAGAACAAAAATGAGAAAAACAAACAAACAAAAAATTAGAGAAGAAGGGGCACGTGCATGCCAGGAGACGTAAAACTGGAGAAAAAGTGGTGCATGCATGGCATGCGTCAAGCCTCCTAGTGCAGACACTCCTCACGCTAACTGACTGGTGCATGCTCAATATGCGCCAACAACCTTCCTCATTTTTTCTTTTTTTTTGTTTTTTTTATTTTTAATTTAAAATTATTTTTAATTTTGTTAAATTAATTTTTCTTCATAAGATTAAGTTTAAATTAATTTAAATTCCTAATAAATTTTGAAATTTTGTTTTCTAAGTTTTGAAAATAGTGTTCAAGGGTTATTTTATTAGGAATATTTTATAATTTAATTGAAATTTTCATGAGTTGGTTAATTAAATTAAAGCAAAGTGCTCATATTAAATTTTCATAATTAGATTATGTTAGATAATTTAATATAATGAGATTATTAATTAAAATGATATTTAAAATTTTAAATCCCTCATTAAAATATTAAGTACATGTTTAGAACATGAATATTGCTTTCCATTGTTACAAGATTAAGCCAGAGTTCTGTTTATTGTTAGTTTTATTGAGTAACCTTAAAGTCACTTTAACTCGAATATGTTTAATCTTATAATGATGGGTTTTACTTAACTAAATTCATATGATTTGGATGAGTAAACTCATGATCATATTAATTTAGAGGTAAGGTTAGGAATAACATATTATATATGTTTTAGCAAAGAATTATGACCTAACGGATCTAGAAGTCACATAAGATGTGATTGATAAAATGTTATCTACCTATTTTAGTTTAGTTGGCTTGTTGAACAAACTCAATATCAATTACATTAAAATGGGATTCGACCCCACTAAGAAATTATATGGTTTTTTTCAAATTAATAGTGAGGGCCATTAGTTTGTGTAAAATAGTGGGAGTAACTAAATATTTATTTAAAGTCCCTATTTATTTAGTTTTGTGGTATAAAAATAATTTTCGTTCTTTGACGTTTCAATTTTTGAAAATGAGTTCGAACTTATCCTTGAGGAGCATTATAAATACTAATAAACTCACTGGACCAAACTTTTCAAACTAGTTGCATAACTTGAAAATGTTTCTTAGGCAAGAACAGAAGTTGTACATACTTGACACTAAGCTTCCATCTGAGCTTACACAAGATGTTGTTAATGAGGATTAGGAATATTATCAAGGTCATATTGATGACAACGAACAAGTTACATGTGTGATGTTAGCTAATATGTCTCCTGAACTTCAGAGGTAACATAAGAAATAATTTCAAGGAAAATGTTCCTGCACCTTCAAAAGTTATTTGGTGCACAGAGTTGGGTGGAGAGGTTTGAAATTGCAAAAGCTCTATTTCAATGTAGGATGTCTCATGGATCTTCAATAGAATGTCATGTTCTGTAGATGATTGGCTACATTGAAAAATTAGGCCAAATGGGGTATAACCTTAAACTTGAGTTTAGCATTAATTTAATGCTCCAGTCTCTTACCCCGAGTTTTGGCCAATTTATAATAAACTTCCACATGAATAATAAGGAGGTAACATTGGCTTAATTACTCAATATGCTCAAGATCGCTGAAAGATGCCTTAAGAAGGAATCCATCTTTATTCTTATTGTTGACTCTTTTCCTTTGAAGAATAAGGATAAGACCTTTAAGAAGAATAACAAGAACAAGAAATAGAAGGCTTCTACTAAAGTAGCAGAGACAGCAGGCGGTGTTAAGAAGAAGAATGACAAGGGCACCTATTTCCATTATGGCATAGCTGGATATTGGAAGAGAAATTGCAAAGCTTATCTTACTAGCTTGAAGCAAAAGAAGTTAAATGTAGCTTCATCTTCATGTTTGTTTATGATTGAAATTAATCTTTCTACTTATGTTTCATAGTCTTGGGTATTAGATACTCGATGTGGATTTCACATTTGTCAAAATATGTAGGTACTGCAAGACAATAGATCGTTGAGGAAAGGTGAAGTGGACATACGAGTCAACAATGGAGTAAGAGTTGATGCATTAGCGATAGGAACTTATAGTTTAACTTTCCCCTTAGGTCTTATACTTAAACTCAATAATTGTTATTATGTTCCTGTTATCACATGAAACATTATTTTTATTTCATGTTTGGACATGAATGGATTTATCTTCATTATTAAGAATAATAATTGTTCTTTTTATAAAGATGATATTTATCATAGATCTAGTATACTTACAAATGACTTGTATGAATTAAATCTTGAAAGGCTAATTCTTAACATAAATAGCAAGAAAAGGAATTAAGTAACCAAAATCCATCTTATTTATGGTATTTTAGGTTAGATCATGTCATTGAAACAAGATTCACAAAGTTACATAAAGAAGAATATTTATATCCTTTTGATTATGAATCATATAAAACTTATGAATCTTATTTAATGAGTAAGATGACCAAACTACCCTTTAGTGGAAAGGGATAATATGTCAGTGAGTTATTAGAGCTTATACATTCAGATGTATGTGGCCCTCGGTCTACTTAAGATAGATGTGAATATTCTTATTTTATTATATTCATAGATAATTATTTTAGATATGACTAAGTGTATTTAATGAAATATAAGTCTGAAGCATTTGAAAAGTTCAAAGAACTTATACTTGAGGTTGATGGTAAGAATAGTAAAACACTTAGATCTGATCGAGGTGGTAAGTACTTGAACCACGAGTTTTTAGGTTATTTAAAAGAGAATGGGATTATCTCATAATGGACTCTTCTAGGAACTCCACAATATAATGTGGTGTCTAAAAGGAGAAACTATACTTTATTAGATATGGAATGTTACATGATGAGTTATGCAGTTCTTTCAGTTTTATTTTGAGGACATGCTCTTGAAACTACTGCTTACCTTTCAAATAGAGTTCCATCCAAATCTATTAATAAGACTCCATATGAGATATAAGCTAGTAATAGACCAAGGTTGTCACATTTAAAGATTTAAAGATGTGAAACTTATTTGAAGCATGCAATGTCTAATAAGATTGAAGCAAAATTAGATAAATGCAAGTTTGTGAGATATTCAAAAGAGAGTTTTGGATATCAATTTTATCATCCTCTTGAACAAAAGGTATTTGTTTCAGGACATGTTATATTTCTAGAAAGAGAATCTATTCTTAAGGAAAGTAGTGGTAGAGAAGTCAAACTTAGAAAGTTATAAAACCACAAATATACATTCATATGGAACAAAAACTACTAGTTGATATATTAGATGTATAACCAATAGTACAAGAATCACATAGTTTGAGACACACTAGTAGGATATGTCGTCCTTCTGTTAGATTAGATCTACATGTAGAAAAGAGGAGTGATGATACATCACTTATGGATGATGAGCCTACTAATTTTAAGGAAGCAATGTCAGACATTATTCTATAAAATGGGAAGAAGTCATAAAATCCTAAATGAAAGCCATCTACACTAACCAAGTATAGAATTTGGTAGCTGAAACTGAAGGTATTATATCTATTAGATGCAAGTGGGTTTTTAATAGAAAAGCTAACATGAATGGAAACATACATACGTACAAATCAAGGTTGGTGGCAAAAGGTTACAAACAAAGACAAGGAGTTGATTTTGATGAAACTTTTTCACCAGCAGCAATGCTAAAGTCCATTAGGATTATATTGGCTATAACTGCATACCATGATTATGAAATTTGGAAAATGAATATCAAAACAACATTTCTTAATGAGGATTTTTTAGAGGATGTGTATATGACACAACCTAAGGGTTTTGAATTTAAGGAATTTCTCGATTGGGTATGCAAACTGCAAAGGTCCATTTATAGACTAAAGTAAGTGTCACGGAGTTGAAACATCCATTTTGATGAGACAATCAAAGAGTTTGATTTTATCAAAAATGTGGATGAACCTTGTGTTTACAAGAAAGTAAGTGGGAGTGCAGTTATTTTCTTAGTACTTTATATGGATGACATATTATTTATTAGAAATAACATTCCAATGCTCCAGTCTATTAAGATATGGTTATCTAAGAACTTCTCCATGAAGGATATGGGAGAAACAACCTATATACTAGATATAAAGATATATAGAGATAGATAAAAGAGATTTCTTGGTTTGTTCTAAGTCACGTATATAGATAAAGTAATAAAGAGGTTTAGTATAAAGAATTCTAAGAGAGGATTCTCACCTATATTGCATGAAATTTCTCTCTTTAAGGGCATGTGTCCTAAAACACAAGAAGAGAGAAATATAATGGATTGTGTTCCATATGCTTTGGCAATTGGATCAATTATGTATGCAATGCTATATATGAGACTAGATGTAGCTTATGATTTGAGCATAATAAGTAGATATCAAACTAATCACAGTGAAGGTTACTGCACGACTGTGAAAAACATCCTAAAGTACTTGAGAAGGACTAAAAATATTTTCCTGATCTATGGAGGAACTGAGCTAAGAGTTCAGGATTATTCAGATACCAGTTTTCAGTCTGATCAAGATGATAGTAAATCACAATCAGGGTATATTTTTACTTTTTGTGGTAGTACAATTAGTTGAAAGAGTTTCAAACAACCAACCATTGCAGATTCAACAACTGAAGCTGAGTATATTGCAGTTTTTGATGCAGCGAAGAAAACAGCTTGGATCAAGAAGTTCATCACTAAACTTAGAGTGGTTCATGGCATTGTTGATCCTATAGTATTGTACTGCGACAACAATAGCGTCATTGCATAAGTAAAGGACTCGAAGTATCATCAAGATTCAAGCATGTACTCAAGAAGTTTTACTTGATTTGGGAGATAGTGGAGTGGAAAGACATCTTGATAGAGCGATTTCCCACTAAAGAAAATCTTGCAGATCCTTTCATTAAGATATTGTCTCATAAGAGACATGATAGACATATAGATGGCTATGGTATTAGATACTGATAAGATTGAAATTTATTAAGTTTTCATATGCTTTTTAATGTTATTTCAATCTTATTTTATTGTTTGAATATTTAATTTGTATTATATTGTGTTTAATGACATGTTTATTTCTTTAGTATAAATTTTGGGTCAAAACATAAAGAATTTAAAGCAATTTGAGAAAAATACAAAGATTATATTAATTTGAAAAAAAAGAAAAAAATAAATCAGTTTAAGCTCGCCGTTTTACATTAAGCAAAACAACGAGCAAAAGGGACGTACAAGCAAAACGACTAGCAGGAGGCAGTTGGACACAAACATAAGAGGAGGGCTAAATTAATTGGAATCATGCGTGAATCCCTAGGCTAAGGAAGAGCTACTGGTGCTTGGGGAGTAGACGACTGGCAACTGTAGCTATCTAGAAGTGGGGACTTGGAGGAGGAAACGTGTGGCTTAGAGCTGTTGAGGGAGTCTTTGACTTGGAGGTTTGAGACCCTTAGCTTGGAGCTGCTAACCAGTGGAGAGCAGAGGAGTTGGCGGCTGCGCGTGGGACGTGTGGCTTGAGCTGGGAGTTAGCTTGGGAGCTACTTCCAGGACGCACCACTAGGAGACAGATGCTAAATTAGGAGAAGTAGTGCATTGTTCGGCAATTATAGTTTACATTCCAGCTTTCCTTTGTTTAATTTTCTTGTTTGAATTTTCTGTTTTTTTTATTTGCTTTGTTCTGAATATTATTTTAGTATTAAGGTTATTGTTTTCCTTAAGTTTCAACATTTATTTGCTTTTAATATTAATTTTGTCTTAGCCAATTTGAATTAAATTTCTTTTCATGTTTTTATTTTAGTTATGCTTTATGTCTTGATTATTTATTAGGATTTTATTTATGTTTTATTTAATTTATAGTTATTAGAATTTTTTACTAGAAAGCTAGTTAAAGTTTTGATTAATTAAGATTTAAGTTAATTAAATAATAGCTTAAGTTATGTATGTTTGCATTAATTTAAAAGTCAATTTGTATTTTTCCTTTATTGTTCTTAATTTTTTCAGCTTTTATTTTCTTTTAATTAATTATGTTTAGTGTTCATTTAATTTTTGTTTTTCTTAATTTAATTATGT
>JAOXYD010078182.1:0-12411 GCA_028565735.1 Pinacopodium congolense
TTATTAATCTTAGAGAGCTTGTTTGAGGTTATAATGAAGTTAGGGGTAAGTCTAGAACTTGTTAAATTTACCTACTTTTGAGGGATGGAGGGTTAGAGAGCTTGTTTAGACCCACATGCTAATATTTTAGTTAAAAAAAACATTTATCTAAATTCAAGGCTAAATAATTGTCCCATAATCCCCATGATGCCTTCTACCCATTTCTTTGACAATGTTATTACTTTATTGTCTTTTGCATTGTGTTTTCCTTTTTATTTTGTTTTGTTATTTCTTAACTTATTTAATCTCATCACTTTAAAGGTTTTTTTTCTTTTCTTATACAACATTTAAAATAGTGATAACTGTTGAACCAAGGGAGGTTCCACCTTATGTTAACGATGACAAATATCTTTTGATATTAATGTTATGTTTTGTTGACTATGCTTGAAAAGATAGGCATTTAGAAGAAAGAGTCTTAGAAGTAATTAGAGATCATGAAGATAGCTTGTGAAGATTTAAAGCCTTGAAGAATCAAATTATTTTGATATAGATCTATATTTGTATTTCTTTATTTAAGTTTTAATGGTGAAGGATCTATTGCGCTTATTACAAGAGGCTTAAGAAATCTCATATGAAGAAAGGCTCCAATACACAAGCAAGAGTGTAAATATACGTCTAAGAATAAATTATCTAATCTAACCTATTTTGAATATGATGAAAAAGGACATTTAAGTTTGCATTGCCCGTATCTTCAAGAAGATGAAAAGGAATAAAAGAAGGAAAGGAAAGAAAATTAGAATTACAAGAAGAGAGCTCTAAATGCAACATGGAGTGAGTTAAGTGAATTTGAAAAAGAAGAGATAGCAAACATATGCTTCATAGATCACCATGAGTTAAGTATCCTTCACCCAAATAATGAATGTGAAATAGAATACCTATGAAGAAATTTTATAATTCATAGAAGACTTAACTAAGAAAAAAAAGATATTTCATGAAAAAAATGAGGAATCCATGAAAATGATTGGTGAATATAAATTGGAAAAATGAATGATTTAGAAAAGATCTAAATTCAATTAGCAAAGATAACGATGAATTGGTAAATGAAAATATTTCTTTAAAAAAAGAAGAAAAATTGCTTAAGGAATGATTATTGAAATTTACAAAAGGAATAGAAAAATTAGAAACCATGCTAAGCGTTCAAAAGAAAGGAAACGATAAAAATGGTATACGATATAATGGAGCATCATCTAGTAAAACTATTTTTGTAAAATGAAAGAATTTGGAAGATGATAGTCCTATTTTTATTCAAAATGCATTATAAACTCAAACAAAGCATCATGGACACATGTACTCTAAAAATCTAGAGGTCATGCACATCGTCAAATAATTTTTGTCTAACAAAGACAACATTTTAAATAAGGGATCTATCGTGATTATAAGCCTAGAAATGCATATAAAACATTTACCCTATTATTTTGCACACAATGTGAAAGATGTGAACTAGTTCAATATTTTTTCTATGATCGATTAAGAAATATTAATGATTTATCAAATGATCAAGAAAGGTATAAGACTAACATTTAAGGATCCAAAATGATATAGGTACCAAAATTTTGTTAAATTTGTATGTTTTGTAAGTACCTTTAAGAGCAAAAGGAATAATTCTCCATTGTTGAACCAAGTGAAAAATTAAACTAATGTTTGAAAATCGTGCCTATTAAGTCCCACTTCCCTCTTCTTCCTCTATTTCATTCTTTTTTCCTTGTCTTTAAATACTCCATTGTCGCCACCTTTGAAACTTCTCTCTCACCCCTCCCTATCTTTTAAGCCTCTAGAACTACTTTTTTTGTCTTACTAAAGGCTTCTCAATCCTTCTCTTACCTTCTCTACCTTTGAAGATGCTTCTCTCTTGTGAAAGAAATCTTACCACCAATACTACCTTTTTCCATTTCACCTCTCTCTAATAAGGCATCCAGCATCTCCAAACTTGCTTCCCTCTTCTTTGTAGCCAATCAAGTGAAAGCCTTTTTATCTTGTTTATCAACTTTGTTTAATATCCTCAATTTCTAAACTTATACATTCTAGGGTTTACAAAATTAGGACTTTTGTATGGAATTGAGAAGCTAGTCGAATTTGTAGGACATTCAATTGCATAGTTTTGTTCTCTTTTTTTAATCAAATTTAATTCGTAGAGTTTATTTGAATTTTTTTGATAAATTACTTGATTTTTCATTTACCTTTTGCAATTTTAAATGGATGATTAATAAAGGTTTGTCTTTAATAATTTTTGTTAACTTAAAAAAATTTATATTTAAATTTAGGGCTTATTTAATTTTCTGGTCAAGTTAAGTAATTTTCCATAAAAATAAGTGTTCAAATTAAGGTACTTATTAAATCGATTAGTGTTTTCCAATTTTAAAAAATTAATAATTTTAGTACCTTGAGTTTTCATATTTTGATTAACATTTTAAAGTTCTTTTTAATGTAATTAGTTGTTTAATTGTTTACATCTTCAAACAAGTCTTTTTGATAAAATTATTTTTTGTCTTTGGGAAAATTCTCTTTAAGATTATTTTTTTCATAATTTCAACTACCTTCGATTAAAATCTTTTGAAGGTTAAATCAATGTTTGAACAACTTGTTTCATCATCTTTAGTAAAAGCAACTATACGTTTTGATATCTCTTATCTCTTAAAATTTTGGTTCAAAACCAACTTGGTCTTTTTTAATTTTTTATCATGCATGCATATGGGAGCATTGGTTAGGTTTAAAATCTTTTCAGTATTTAGTCATCTATATTCATGCAATTGTACATGTTATGTGATTGACATTAGACAAGGCGATTACTCATGTGCTTTATTCATTTTTAGAGTCTTCTTAGGCATTGTGGTTATTCCTAGAGTCTTAAAGTTTTTTTTCTCTTCTCAACTTGTTTTTAAACTCCCACCATGGTTAACATTGAAGGTGGTCACACCTTTAGGAGGAGGAGGAGATCCCCAACTTATTCTGATGATGATTACGTAGATTTTGACTCTAACAGTTTCAAGATTATGCCTCTCAAAAGCTTTTCGAAAATGGTTTCATTTCTCCTACCCAAATAGATATGTTTAAATAAAATGGGCTTGTGTAATTTTTCACTAATCAAGGGTGGGAGCCTCTCCTCACACTTTCTTTTGAAATTTTCCCCACTACTGTTAAACTTTTCTACTACAACCTTAGAGAGGGTAAAGAAAATGATGAGTATATCCTCTTGTCTAAAGTAGAAAATGTATTTATCCACCTTACTAGAGGCTTAATCAACACTATCTTAGGGATCCCTATTCCCCCTAGTTTCTCTCATTACGATTGCATGTCCAATTTTAGTGATGCCCCTTACACCTTAGCTAACAAAGTTAAAACCTTTTTCGAGTTAGAAAGTAAGGAAGGCATTATAAAAAAACTAAGAGATGTAAGAAACTTAAGTTTTATCCCTAAGTTCCACCATTTGTTCATTAAATACAACTTTATTTCTTCTAGTTATCATTACAATAACATAGGATTTGATGATCTTTGGTTTCTTTTCACCTTTATTCTTGGTGAGAAAATCCATTTGGGTTATTTCATTTTACATAACACGATCCATTTTGTCTTGTTTAAGAAAAAGGACTAACAAATTCCTTACTCTCTTATAATTGGTCTAATCTTCCAACATTTCCATATACATCTAATGGAAGATGATTTTGAGAGCTAATTTTTCTTTTGTAAAAACTCTGAAAAATGCATAGGTTTTAAACCTGTCAATGGTCACATGATTCGACCTCATCAGTGCCAGCAACAATCAACCACCCCCGTACTTCATGATGATTTACAGCAGCAGCGTTCTGCTACCCCTATTCTTTAAATTGATGATGATGATTCTCTCTTTTTATTTTATTTTTATACCATATAAATCATTTTGAAAACAAAAGATAAATTGGGTTTTAGAAAAACAAAAGAATTTTATAAATTCCTCATCATGGTGGTGATTTCGCTCTTCATGCAAATATTGAGCCTATTCAAATTCATACTGTTCCCTTGCCCATAGATGATGATGAGGGTATCTTTATGCTTATTCTTAATCCATTTGCTGGACCTGCTTCTACCTTTATTAGATCTCCTTTGGTTCCTTATAATGTCGAGTTCAAGCTTGTTTCCCTTTATCATAAGGTCGATCACTGCTGAGTCAAATGGGCAAGTACAATGCCTTACTTCGTGAGATTCTTTCTCGACTTCCTCCTTGACCACCATCAAATTATTCTTAGAATAAAATTATTTCTATTTTTGTGTTGATGTACTATTGATACTTCTGGATGTTTCCCTCACTATCTATTTATTTTATTGACTCCTACGTATGATAGTTTTTGGATTATCTTTCTCTTTGTATAATATTAATTGTGAGTTACTTGCCTATAAATTAGACTCCTTAGACATATTGTTTATGTGACTTTTCCTAAAGACATAAATTAAGGGGGAGGATTGTTAACGAGGGAGTATTGCTTTTCACACACAAGTTTAGGGGGAGTTTAAGTTTATCAAAATTGCTTTGATATGATTGATGGATTAGGCGTTTGATGTCATTTTACCTATAATATCACATGATTTTTTTAACACCAAATAGTGGGAGATTATTGAACCAAGGGAGGTTCCACCTTATTTCGATGATGACAAAACAACTTATGCTACTAATGTCATGTCTTGTTGAGTATGTTTAAAAAGATAGGCATTTAAAAGAAAGAGTCTTGGAAGTAATTGGAGATGATGACGATATCTTGTGAAAATTTAAAGCCTTGAAGAATCAAATTAGTTTGTTATAGGTCTATGGTTCTATTTATTGGTTTACATTTTACTTAATTTTATTTTGGATGTATAAGAGGCACATTCATGCATACATATCTTAAATTAAGCATATAGATGCACAATCAAGAGGTTTATGTGTTCAATATAATTATATCCTCTTGATGATTGATTGATTAAGATTGCAATAATCTAAACAATTTGTATGAAATGATTTAAAAGAGTAACTTAGCTAGTTCGGGCATGAATAATTTGCACTGGGATTTAAGATTTTGGGCTTGAACATTTTGCACTAGGTTTTAAGAGTTTGAGTCGAAGTACTTGTTTTTATGTTAATCTATTTAAATCAATTAACCAAATGAAAGAATGGTAGATCGAACATCAGTCATTTTGTCTATAGGTTGATCGATGTTAAGAACAGTGACAAAATGTCAACTTCTGGTAAATTGAATGACCTAACCTTTTCTATGGGTTGACTTAATGTAAAGAAAAATGATGCATAAAATTAGGACTCATCAGATGGCATAACAATAAATTCATTAATTTAGTGTAATGTTATTATATCCGTTGGATAGGACAGTTAAATAATTTGGTATCCATTAGACAACATCTATTTCATATTTCATTAAATACAAATAGTATGTGTTTAATTGCTTTTAAATATAGAGGTTTGAGATAGACATACAATGAGATACAAAGAATTATTAAAAGTGTTTTTAGATCTTCTTTTCCAAAAGCCTTGGTGTTACTTTATGTGGTGTCTTTGGTTGAGGCATATTGTCATTGTGCATTCATTATTCTAGCTTCTTTTATACACCAAGTAAAATTGAGCGAAGCACAAGTTCCATTGTATTACTCTTGTAAGGACTAAGAGGTTATCTTTTAGCCTTAGAAGAAGATTTGAGTGAAAGGTTATCCTTGAGTCTCAAAAAGAATTGTAAGGTTAAATATTATATGCTTTGTTGATTTAGTACAATCATCTCAACAGCTATGTTGGGAACTAGACGTAGGAGCAAGTGGATAGCTCTAAACTAGTATAAATTTGGTGTAACTTTTTAACCTTCCTCTTTAATTTTATGCATCTATTTTATTCTTTTGGTTGATTTATTTTTGGTAGATTATTATTATTATAAGCTTCTACATCTTTCATCTTGATTTTAATAAATAGTTTAATTGTTTTAAAAAACCTAATTCACCCCCTCTTAGGTGCCATGCTAGCCTAAAAATAACCTTCTAACTCTCTGCAGTTCGACCCTAACTCACTATAGTACACAATAAGATCCATTTAGGAATTGATTATTTGGTAGTTTGCACTAGCTCTCAAGCTTTTGGCACTGTTTTTGTGGAGCTGACATGTGTTATTTTTTGTTTCTTATTTTATCTTTATTTTGGTTTTTATTGATCTTTATTTCTTTTTCATATTTCTTGCAAGTCCCACAATTTTTCCAAGCACATTAATTTGCAAAATTTTTTTGACAACAATAGAGGTTCATTAATTTCTCCATTTAAACTTTTCCTTCTTCTCCTATTGCAAGTCATACCAAGTTTCATCAGAGTGAACAAGCTAGCCATACATATCTTCTTGAAATGGTAGCTCCTTATCTTTTGAAGATGAAGTTAAAGAGAGTTAGAAGCATATCTAGATGAATAAAATGTCTAAGCAATCATGGAACCTCATCATTGCACCTTAGAGGAGCTTGTAGCTCCTAATTTTAATCCTAATCTACTTTGTATTAAATATTTAGATGATGAATCGGAGGTTAAGATTAAACTTGCACTAATTCTTGCATGACCTATTTTATAGTTTTTCGAGACATAACTCATTGGGATCAGGCCACATCACTAACTTAAATAGGTTCCTGAAGGAATTTCATATAGCATGTTTAGATATGAAGCCAACGAGAGTCACAGTGAAGTAAATTAAGTTAAAAACATCTCTTTTTACCTATTAGATGAAGCCAAGGAGTGGCTTTATAATTTGTTTGCTAAATCGATCAACACTTGGGAGCAAATGCAATAGGTTTTCTTAGAGAAGTTCTTCCTTACTTCGAGAGCCACTAACATTAGGAATGAGATCTATGGTATCCATTAGGACATGGGGGAGTCATTGCATGAATGTTAAGAGCACGTCAAGAAGCTTTGAAATAACTTTCCAAATCACCAGATAAGTGAGTAGTTGTTAATTCAATATTTGTATTAGGTTCATTACCTTTTCACGGAAATATGAACGATGTAGTGTGTGGTGGAGCTCTGGTTAATAGGACATTGGAGGATGCGAAGAATTTGATAGTAACAATGGTAGCAAATTCACAATATTAGGGCAATCACAATAGTGCCTCCTCGTCAGTAAAGTAGGTGAAGAAGGTGTCTATTTCCAAGTTAGAGCAGTAAGTGGCAAACTTGACTTTCTTAGTCCAACAAGTAGTGATGAGAAAGGGACCTACTAATGTATGTAACATTTATACACTTACAGATCATACTACTGGCACATGCCATTCCTTATAGGATGAATAGCACATTAATGCAATTGGAGGATTTTAAGGACAATAGCAATGCCTTGATCCTTTTAGCCCCACTTACAATCTAAGTTTGAAGGATAATCTAAACTTCATGTATGGGAACCCATTGTAAGGTAGTAGCTTTAATATGTGCCCTCCGACTTATTCACCAGTAGTAGCAATAAGGATTCCATGCAAAGCTATACTTTTAGCAGAACTAACCATAATTTCAGTCGAGGTCACCCCCTCGACCATCACCATAACCATCTAAAAGTAAGTCTTTGGAAGAAATTATTAAGAGCTTAGCTACTAATACTATTTAATTCCAATAGGAAGTGAGGAGTGGATTGAAGAACTTGGAAAACTATGTAAGTTAGCTAGTTGATGCAATGGAGAAGTCATAAGCCCAAAGCTCAACAAGGTTGCCTAGTCAACCTAAGCAGAACTGAGTAGAGGACACTTTCTCCATTACCATGAGGAGTGGCAAGGAGGTAGAAAGGACAATAAAGTTGAAGGAGAAGAAAAAAGAAGAAGAAGAAACTGAGCTATCAAAGAAGGAAAAGGGAAACCCTCTTAAGGTGAGTACCTCACACTCTCTTACTACTAACCCACTTTCTATTCCATTTCCTTGTAAGCTAACCAAGAACAAGAAATAGGAAAAAAGCGAAAGATGTATTAGAGGTATTTGGCAAGGTAGAAGTTAATATACCTCTGTTGGAAGAAATTAACCAAGTTCCACCGTATACCAAGTTTTTGAAGTAGTTTTGTACCAATAAGTAGAAATTAAGGGAGATGAGAAGATCAGTATGGGGGTAATATGTCAGCATCTCTATAGAGGAAGCTAACCCCTAAGTGCAAGATCCAAGTATTTTTACCATTCCATGTAGGATAGGTAACATGATATATAAATGATGCACGCAAGATTTAGGAGCTTTGATCAATGATATACTACTTTCTATCTTTAAAGCACTAAATATTGATTCTTTAAGGGATTGTTGCGTTGATTTGGTAGAATTAATTTAACTCAAATAAATCAATCAATCAACATCAAATCAAATTAAATATCAAATCAAATTCACGGCAGTGTTTCGGTTGTAAGTACTAAAGGGGATTATATTTAAGAGTCCTAAATGTCAAACCCATAAAGAACTGACTGTATAAATACTAAGGCAATTAGATACAATTATCTAAGGGAACTAAAGTCTTTGATTTAAAAGGGGATTTAATTAAAGTAAAAACACCTAAAAAGCTTTCCAACTTTGCAATTGCACTAATAATTGCTTAAGAATTACTAATTGGTTAAATGGTTAAGGACTAGGCCTAAATGACTTACGTAAGTTATAAATTGGATTGAAATTTCTAATATAGGGCCTTCACTAAACCAAGAAAAAGCTATGGTCAAGTCATTACATTTTCTCTAAAATTCCTAGGTTCATGGATTGGTCCACTCATAAATCGATGGGAATTAGGCTTAAAGACTAAGAAGTTTCTAATCCTAAATTCATATTCAGGATTAGTATCCTCACGAAATAACCAATCAATGGTCATGTATTGATTAAAAATCATGTTGTTTATGGATTTTTTCAATGAATTAAGTGATTGGTCTTTTACTTAATCATCTAAGATCATATCTTAAGTGATCAAGTTAAAACATGCTTTAAAATCTCATATAAATGAAGATTGTCATCCAATCATATGTTATCCAATCATATCCAATCATATGTAAACAAGCTTGTTTTCCTGATAGATTTTTATATTTTAAACATGCAAGATGAGGACTCTTAAAGTCCTTTAACAAGTTTGTTAGGTAGACCATTATTGAAGATGTCTCTAAAGAAGAATGATGTTTATAGCGGGGTGTTAACTATAGAGTCCAACGGCAAGGTCATCAGCTTAAACATCTTTAATGCTATGCATTACCCATCCAATTGTGAGTCAGTAGTTAAGGTACATATTCTTGACTCTCTAATATAATGTTGGTATTTTCTTTCTATAGGTGATACTTTAAAAGTAACCTTGACTACCTCGATGGAGCAAGAGATGTTTGACTATTGGCAAAGTAAGTTTTGGTTTGGAGAGGATTTAAAGGAACTAATCAAGGCCCCTGAGACATGTCCCCAACATTTTGGTACGTACCACTCTCACTTCGTATAATTGCTTGTTTATAATAATCGTTTGTTACCTTCATTTGTACAAGCACCTAAAGTGGAGTTGAAACCCCTACCAGATTACCTTAAGTATGCTTATTTAGGAGACTACATCACCTTTCTCATGATTATAGCAAGTAACTCACTATAGGGTAAGAATAGAAGCTCGTAAGCATGTTATATGAAAATAAGATGGAATTAGGATGGATTGTAGTAGATATAAAAGCTATTAGTCCTTCTTTATATATGCACAAGATTTTCTAGAAGAAGGAACTTGATGGTTGGTTTCTATAAGTGCAAAATCACTCAAATTGACTCCAAATTGATGTTCTTTTAATACATTTTTCTCAATTCAATTCAAACTAACACCAATGGCAAGGGCACCTCTTGAGTAATAAAGTGGAAGTATTTAAGATCCAAGTATAGTTCCCATTGGGATATTTTCTTAAAATTACAAATACTAAGGCTAATATCGTCACAATTATCTAGAGAATTCCAATTAAATGCAAACAAAAACAAGAATTACGAAACAAACTTAAAAGGTCCAAATTATGCATAATAACTTAGTTTGATAAAAAGAAGTTGTCTTAATGGATAAAATTTGTTAGGAATTTGTTCTTCAATGACTTGAATGGATTAAAGGTTTTATTCCAGGATCACTTTACTCAATCTAAGCAATGCTATGGTTAAGACAAGGCTTAATCTCTAAACACTTAAGTTGGAGTTCGGTTATATCACAATCTTAAGTATAAGGCTTTAAAACCAAGAAGTTCAATCTAAAAATTCCAATTTCCAAATTCTGACCCTCAAGATAAATCAAAGTTTGATTATTCAATGTTTTAAATAAGGTTGCTTAAGAATTTTTCTAATAAATTAGGTAGATTTCTCAAATCCTAATTTATTTATTTATTGTATCTTACATATTTAGTGTAAAACAAGCTTTAATCCCTTCCAAAAGTAAAGGACAACCCTTAATCTAACAAGAAAACATATTTAGCACATGCTTAGGTCATTTTAGAAATAAATTAAGCAAGAAACAAATCAATCTCATCATATTAAGCATATTCCTGCACAAATGTTAAAGAAAGGTGAATTTAATAAATGAAAATCAGGTAAAGTGCACTAATCTCGAGCTCTAAACATGTTTACAAGGTTGAATCACGTGTATTAAGCTTCAAAAATTCTAAAATACAACTAAGATATGCAAAACAAGGTGAAAAACATGAAAAACCAGAGAAAATAACCCTAAGTTTCTCTCAATCTCATTTTCTCTAATTTTCGTCTTTTTCTCTGTCCATCCTCTACACAAATGGGTTCTTTGAGCTCTTATATGTGTCAGTTGCAAGTGTAGAGCAACTAGGGCAAGTTACAACAAGTAGAGAAGGAGATCCAACTGCAAAAGTGTCAACTTCTACTTAAACAATACTTGGAAGGAGTTAAACGGTGCTTGTTAAGCAACACCATTTTAGTCTTTGATTGAACGACGCTTGGCAGGGTTGAATGACGCTTCTCTTGACCTATTTTTTTACTCTAAAACTTCAAATTTTAACAGTCTTTTCTCATATTTTCTTAATTAAATTAACTCGAACTGCAATGTTCATTAGCCAAACATATAGTTAGGCCAATAAACATCAAATGTAATCAATTATAAATCAATTTTGCTTAAAATGGAGGCAAATATTTTTATAAAAATCAAGTCTATCATCTCCTTGCACTTAAATTTTGATTTTCCTCAAACAAATCAATCTCTCATTAGTTTCCAAACTACATGTAATCTCTAAAAAAATCATCACAATAAATCTGCCAAAACCATTAAAAAGAATTCCCTCATCCGTCAATGAATATGACAAAGTAAAATGTTATAAATTTGATTCATCCAATCAAGTCACAATTAAATTTGATTTACTTCATACTTCATTTAACTCATCATAAGATTATAAGTCTATTCCAACCATAAAATGATTATAAGACCAGAAAGAAAGTAACATCATTGAACACAAATTCGTATCCTTAAGCTTAAGCACTAAAAAGAAAAATCAATGTGGACCTAACTTTAGTTGAGAAGTCATTCAATCTTTCATACCCAAAGGTGAACAGTTTATGGTGAACAAACCTCGACTTACCAAATTGAGTAACCTTTCAGTGACCTACTTTTTTCACCCCTCATAACCTCTAACCAATTTCTTAGAAACCAGCGGAGTGAATGAATTGATGCTCACTTTTCACTCTTTTTTTTTCTTCTCTTTTCTTTCCTTGCATTTTTCTTCTCATTTTCTTTTTAATTTCTTTCTTTTTCCACTTTTTCATTGATTTTTCCAATTTGTTCTTTTTTTTTGACAAAGAATATTGAAATTACATCAAAGATGAAAAATTTAGGTTAGAAAGATTCAGTTTAGAATTGGAATGTCATAAAATAAATTAAGATCAAAAGCTCATCGATCACCAAAATTAGAAGGATAACATCTTATTTTTTTAAAAGAGTGAAGTTTAGAAGGAAAACTCACCAATGATAGGATCAAGATCTAAAAAATTTTTGCAAAACATTATAGATTGATTAGAAAATAATGATATCAAGATAAACTTATGAACAAGTAAAAATATGCTTGAAATAACATTCCCTCCCTCATACTTAAAAGAAACAATGGTCCTCCAATGTTAGAAAATGGGAATGGATAACAAAATGTGGGAGAAAAGGGAAAGAGAAAACCTAGATAATGACTGCAACACTTGAAAAAGTTGACTTGATTCAATAAGGCCTAACGTAACCCCTAATAACAGCAGCTGATAAAATATAAGAAATATGAAAGCAGAAGTGCAACACAAAATAAAAAATGGTCCATAGCATAAATATAGCAATAATGCACCCAAAAGGGAGCATACATTAAATGAATAAAAGAAATAAAAACAATGAAAAGGAAATACATAAGAGCAAAGCAGATAAGGTCATCTAAAAACAAATAACCCTATTAAATGGA
>JAOXYD010078203.1:0-12410 GCA_028565735.1 Pinacopodium congolense
CCTCCATAATCTGAGTTGCTTTTTTTGTTTTTACAGCTTCAGCAGCCTCCCACATATGCTAGCAAACAAGAGCATTGATGGAGAACATGTCCAAGCTACAATTTGGAAGATTTGACGCTGATATTGTTAATTGACTCTATCAACGATAGGCTGTATCGAATGACAACGGCGGGCTACAAAGCGTCGTTGATGATCGAATGATGAACTCATTAACGACCCCTATTCATCTATCAACATGACCTTGTGAGGGTGCCATTTATGGTTTGGACTAAGGGTTTTTCTTCCAATTTTTACTCCAATCTCCATCTTTAAGTTCTATCCTGCAAAGTAAACATAATAATACATAAATTAAATAATTAAGCACTAAATTAGGGGTCATAATTCAACAAATTATTAATCAAAATGCAATTAGTTTGACCCCTAACAATTCCCCTACACTTAAGTATTTGCTTGTCCTCAACCAAATTATTTTATCATAAATTTCATAATAGGATATAAAATAGGAAAAATCAATTCAAAATTAATAATGCAATTATTGCAAATGCTTTCTTTATCCTTAAAAAATATTGACGCATGGAAATGCTATAAAATTAATGAATCATATTAAATTGGAAATGCATTTAAATCATTTCATCCTTTTTCAAGCTTCAATCTAAATCCCAAAAATCAATTCCATATGTAAAAGGCAAATAAATTGAGTTTATTTCACCTTGTTCTTGCTATTTGCAATCATATTCATTTTAAGTTGTAGGTTGTTTGCTTTCTTATTAAACATCCCAACCTTCCTTTGGTTGTTTTTTATATCATTGTAAGCTCGTTTCTCTCATTCTTCTACGTTATGCATTGCCTTTGTGCATATCTCTATAATATGAACTTTTAAGCTTCTATTAGATTGAGCTAGGGAGGGATTATACATATGTATATTTATTAAAGTTTTCAATCTTCAACAACTTAATCTAGTTAAAGAATTTGTGGGAATGTGTAAATTGTGTGCCTGATAACCATATTTTATTTTCAATGTCAACTGAAATGATGAGTGTTTTTTCTTTTTTCAAGAGAGGTATAATCATTATGCATGAAAATTAGACAATTATAAAAATTGTAGGATTCGAGATCTTTTGTGTATATGCATCATAAAAATAAATAATTACTTACAAATTATTTCTAATTATGCGTCATAAACAAAATAATTACTTACAAATTACTTCCAAATTTCTACAGGTTAAAGAATTCTACTTCAAGGAAAAATCCTTTCCAATAATTCTTTTAATTTTAAATGAAGAATATCATCTTCATTTGTTTGGATTTACACATCTTTTATACTTAAATTTAAATTCAAACAATACAACCTTTCATTTTCTTAAAATTAAAAAGATATAAACTTTTAGCTTAATCTTATCACAGGTGTATTTATTATTCTTATTATCTCCCATTGAAACATGATGAGATTATTCTATTTAAATTATACTCGTTCTTATATTCATTTAATAACCCTTATGACTAGAATATAACAAGAACTTTTTATCATATACTGTTAGGTGTATATGACGTTTTGATTAACGAATCGATCTTTTGAGTAAATTTAGTATACCATACCTTAGGTCATATTTTGCATTTTAGTCTCCTTTGATCTCATTTATTCCATTGTGTCATTACTATACTTAGTTCTCTACTTAAGAGACAATAACCAACTTTGAATATATTTTCATGTGAGCCATTAATAAAAAATGACTTTCCTTTATTCTTAATTCTCTTTTGAATTTAATTTAATTTACCTTCCCAAAATTATTCTGTAGGATCATATCTTGCATGATCATTTGACAATAATCTAAAGTAGCAAACATTGAATTAAATTATTAAAAATTAGACAAGAGTTACGAGGATACATGTCTTTTAACTTCAAGGGTTCAATACAATGTAAGCTGAGATTTTGTTATTTACATTAATTCCTTTATGGTCATTATAACACATATGTTACGAGTCACGAGTTACAATATTAACTCATTCTTTCATTATGTATGTTTTTTATTCATATAATACCGTGTAAATGATAAGTCAAACTAGTTATTCTATTGCAGACCACTAAATAATAAATTACTTAACTAACCTAAACTAACTATGTAGTAGGGCAAGTCAGAGTCAATCCCACAACGAACTGATTATGCTTGATAGCTATTTATAAATGTTGCATAAAAAAAAACTCTTGGATGCTAAAGAATTAAAAGAACAGAAAAGACAACAAAAGAAATTTAAGCGAATAAACTAAGAAAGCAAATAATAAAGACAAAAATATGGATAGAAGATTTTTTTGGATTTATAAATTACAATTGACCATCGAAAATATAAATTGTACTATGCTTAAGATACTAGTTTAGAGACACAAATAAGCTCTTGCATCTTAAGTTCCTCCATTTTGGATAAGTTCTATATGATAGAAAAATTTTCCCTAATCACGCGATAACCTAGAACAAACTCTCTAGATTTAGTGGTATGACAACATTAAGAACTAGGAAACAACTAACTTAGGTTATAATCTTGCAAGTTCATATCATTTAGCCTAAAGAATTGGAACTCTAGACTAATTGATTAAGTTTACCTATAAAATCAATTCACCTATCGCCACTTATGGATTTAGTTAATGACAATTATAGACTAAAAGCTAAAACCTAGAAATTTAACTTGAAATTACACCTAGGATGATCATTCTTATGAATTAATTCCTAATTTATAGCATTTACTCAGAATTCCAATTCAATCTTAGCATAAATCATAACGTCTATTCAATTCCAATTCTAATACCACAATTATAACTTAATTAGCCATTAAATAGCTTCAACCCAAGGAAAACCTAAGTTAACATAATGAAAATAACAATAATAAAAACTAAAATTAAAAAGAAAGAAGATAAAAACATATAAAACATAACGAATGGAACAAGAATAAGGATTAAATTTAAGGAAAACAACATTATATTAATAAAAACTCAAGAGTCAACAAGTATTTAATCAAACCAAAATAAATATATAAACAAAATAAATGAAAACAGAAAGATAATAGAGAAAACAACTAAAATAGAATGAAATCAACACTTAAAACATCAATATAAAAACAAAAACTTAAACTAAATAAAAAGACAATCAAAATAACTATAAAACCAAAGAAAACAAGGAGAAAATAATGGCTGCCCAAGTAGGAAGCAAACATTAATGAAAATCCTCCTATCTTTTGCTTATATATGCCTCTTTAGGGTTTGGGAAGGGTTTGGAAGAGAAATATTGAGTTTGCCCTTTGTTTTGGTTAAAGACGATGTGTTTTCATCCTTCAACAGTGGTTCATTAACCTTCAATAACTCCTTGTATTCAGCCACCATTGAAGGACTTAGATTTGTCCATCAACGACAATTGCTAGGTCCATCAACGACCCCTGCATCAACTGTTGTTGATGTCTCAGTCAGGCTCCTTTTGTTCTTTTTTACTCCAATTCTTCGCCAAACTTGATCTTCCATTTTGTATTTGTATCATAAGATTAAATCTACTTATAAACTGAAAAGGAACATAATGTAACCGATTAAACATCAAAATAAGGATAAAATGACATTGAAACGCATATAGAAATACTATAATATGGATTTCTATCAAATATCCCCACACTTAAACTATTGCATGTTAGCAAGTAATGACTTAAACACTTTTCTTAAAATAATCTTGATTAAAAGCTGAAAACCATTTGGACACAATGTAATTCAATCGATTCCTTTAACTTAATTCATAAAATTTAACTCTATCGTAATTCAAAAACAATATTTATCACATGTAAGGAATAATGTTAGTAAAGGTAACCCAATATGCATAATATTAAGTATTCAAGTCATTGTATAACCATCATATAAACCTAGTCAAGAATGATCAAAATAAAAACACATGTAAATGCTCAAAAGAAAAAGAAAAATGAAATTTTTTTTAAGTTAACGACCATTTCAATAATTAATCCTAGTTAATTAAATTGAATGCATCAATTGCTTTCAAGTATCACAGTCAATAATTAACCAAAATTTAAGATCATTTTTAGTTAAAGCATTTAAATTATTATCATTAGACTAACAATAATTCATGTGTGCAAATTTAGACATTTTCCCTACCCTATACTTAAATTGAATATTGTCCTCAATATCCTAAAATTAATGAAGATATAAGGAGGATAAAACAAGAATACTCCCCTGATGAGGTGATTTATGAAGTCCTTAATGGGGAGATTACAACTCCCACTTTTGGTTCCTGTAAAACAAACAAAGACAAGAAAGGAAAAGTACTTAAACACAAGGAAATTAAATAACTAATTAATAAAAAGGAAAAGACATAAAAACTTAAAAGAAAGGTTGAGTTGCCTCTTAATAAGTGTTTGTTTTAGGTCTTTATCTCAACTTCTATTTTGCTCTATTTAGTATGAAAAGGAAGCTGGAACCCAACATGAAATATGATCAATGTCATCAATGAGCTTGGAACAGCTTCTCTTAGATTGGGCTCCGAATCAATTGGATGTCTCATAGCGTTAGAGGTGTGAAATCGCATTACCTCTCCATCATAGTCCAAGATGCACTCTCCGCTATCGACATCACTCTTCATCTAGGAGGTGATAAGTGTGGAGGCTCTTTATCCTGCTTGTCATCTTCTATCTTTAGCTTGCTCGGCCACAATACTTTCATCAATTCAACACCTTGTAGCTCTTCCTCTTTCTTCTTCTCTTCTTTTTCTTTCTTCTTCGAATTACTAGGAAAAGGAATCGAAAATTGGTTAGCAATAACATAAAGTGTATCACTTACCTTAAGAGAATATCCATCCTCCTTCTTTTCTTGGACTGATTCCTTTTCTTTGGCTTGCTTCTCTTGCTCATCCTTATTTTCTTTTAGGTGCTCCCATTATGCTCCACTTTCTAATAAAACTTCACACACCTACTCCCCTGGATCTCTCTCTAATTAGCTAAGAATGCTTTAAGATACTTGGGCTTCTGTGCTCCCTATCATGTCTACCAATTGCCTTGCTTGATCTTCCAAGTCCTTTAAGTGACTCCTCATTTCTTACTAGAATTGAAGAGTGCTTATCGCCAAACTTTCTACAATCTCCTATAAGGACATCCTATTAGCTAGTGGTGGCGATGATGAAGGTGAAGGAATAGGTTGAAAATGTCACTAGCTCTGGTAACATGCGAGTGGAGAATCGAATCTGTACTACTGATCCTATAATATAGGACACGTATAAGTAGACCTTCTTCTTCATCTCTACTTGCTTCACTAAGGATATGAGAATTGTCACTTAATGCTCTAACTTGGAATTAGCAAGAAAATTAAACTCATCATTAGAATAATGATAGTAGGAAAGATCATAATCAAAAGTGCACTAATAATAAGCCAATGCCACTAAAAGTTCTTAAAATCAGAAAAAAGCTGTAAAACAAAAATAACTAGAACATGGTAAAAAAATAAAAACAACACAAGAAATAGCTAAAACACAAGTGCCAGTTCCTCCATAATGACGCAAAAAATTTGGTTAGGTTGTCGCAGATCATCAAATAATAAATTACTTAACCAACCTAATTAACTATATAGCAGGGCAAGCCAGGGTTGATCCTATAGAGAACTGATTGTGTTTGGTATCTATTTCTATTGTTGTTTAAAAGAAAAATAAAATAAAAAATCCTAGATGTGAAGAAATTAAAAGAGCAGAAAATACAACAAATGAAATTTAAGCGAATAAAATAAGAAAGAAAATAACAAAGAAGAAGAAATGGATAGAAAATATTTTTCGGATTTATGAATTACAATTGATCATCGAACATATAAACTGTGTTATGTCTAAGATGCTATCCTATAGACACAAATAAGATCTTGCATAAGAAGTTACTCTATTTTAGATATGTCCCATATAATAGAAAATTTATTCCTAACCACGTGACAATCTAGAATAAGTTAAGATTTAGTGGTGCGATAATAGTAAGAACTAGGAAACAACTTACTTAAGCCATAATCTTACAAGCTCGGATTATGTAACTTAAAGAATAAGAACTCTAGACTGATTTATTAAGTTAACGACAAAATCAATTAAGCTATCTCCTCTTATGGATTTGGCTAATGACAATTACGAATTAAAAGATAAAACCTAGTAATTTAACTAGAAATTACACATGGGGTGATCAATCCTATGAAGTAATTCCTAATTCATGGAATTTAATTAGAATTCTAATTCAATCCTAGCATAAATCATAATTTCCATTTAATTCCAATTCCAATATCATAATTATAACTCAATTAGCCATCAAATATCATCAACCCATGGAAAATCTAGGCTAACATAGTGAAAATAAAAATAATATAAACTAAAATTAATAAGATAGAAGATGAAAATGCAAAAAACATAAAGAATAGAATAATAACAAGGTCATAATTTAAGGAAAAAAACACTATATTAATAAAAACTCAAGATTTAATAAGTATTTAAACAAACCCAAACTAAATACATAAAGTAAATCAATGAAAATGGTGATAATAGAGAAAAAAGGAATTAAATCAACATTTAAAACATCAATATAAAGATCAAAACTTAAACTAAAAAAAAAACGACAGTCAAAATAAACATAAAACCTAAAAAAGCAAGGAGAAAATAATAGATTTTTGAGGAGCAAAAATAGATGCAATCCTCTTATCTTTTACTTATATACACCTCTTTAGGGTTTGGGAATGGTTTGGAAGTGAAATATCAAGCTTTCCTTTGTTTTGACTAAAGATAGTGTATTTTCTTCCCTCAACAGTGGTTCATTAACCTTTAATGGTCCCCTGGATTCAACCACAATTGAAGGACTTGGATTTGTCCATCAAAGGTGGTTGTTGAGTCTATTAATAGGCTCCTATATCAACTACCATTAATGTCTTTGTCAAGACTCCTCTTACTCTTTTTATTCCAATTATTCTTAAAACTTGATCTTTCTATTTTTTATTTGTATTCTAAGGTTAAATCTGTATGTAAACTTAAAAGAACATAATTTAAGTATTTAAACATCAAAATAGCGATGAATTGAAATTGAAACACATATATAAATACTAAAAATGTATTCGTATCATAAACATACACAATGCATGACTCAATTCCATTTTTCTACTTCAATATTTATCTTTTAAAATCATATATGGTAATTTAGACAGATATATTGATCATTTCATCATTACAAACCAATATTCCTTTTATCCATTTATCTAAGCATGACATCTATTGTTTAAGTTTTTCTTTTAATTATTACCTAAATAATAAACCTTAAATCTGCCTCATCTTTAACAAGTACTAGAGATGATTACTTGTGTCAGAGGGTCAATCTCCTATCTGTTTGACATATATTTTTAACTTATATGTGAAATGAATTCATATAAAGTACATTATTTTAGAAAATAATGACACATCGTCAAACAATATCAACATTCATTTAACATTTAAAAATGAAAATATAATGAGTGAACATACATATAGAAATATTTATTAATTACATTTCAATATCTATATAAACTTAGTGACTTCACATGCTAATGTATGTGTCTAAGGTAACTGGCTTTTTTCATTTTGTCATCCTAGCTTGTGTAATACATATCTTATGTTTACTTCCTTTTGTGCAATTATATCTTTTACGTAATTACACTTGGTATCTATATGTTTTGTTTTACAATGGTGTTTAGGATCTTTAATAAAACTTATTTATGCTTAACTATCATAATTGATTGTCATTGGCTTATTATTACTTTTAATTATTTTCAAATTAACCAAGAATCATCTAAGCCACATAACTTCTTGTATTATAGCTGAAAAATGTTTTAAATTTAGCTTCCATTATGGATAACGTAATGCATAATTATTTCTTACTTTTCCATGATATTATACTATTATTGTGTAAGAAAACAAATTTGAGGTAAATTTTCTATCATCTAAATCTTCTTATCAATCTATATCTGACCAATCTATATATGTAAAACCCTATATAAGTAAGGCGTTGCCTTGGTAATACAATGGATAATTAATAGTGTTTTTTAGATACCTCATTATTCTCTTTATTGCTTTTTAATGTACCTGTCCTTGATTGGACTGATATTTGATCACTATTATAATAACGTAATAATTATTTGATCTCGTATACATTGTTACATATATGAGACTTTCAATTGTATTGAAATAAGAAACTTTCATCATTGGTTCCCTTTCTTGTGATGTTGTTGAGAAAAATTTCTTACTGAGGCTTTCACCTTTACCTATAAGATTATCGATTGATTTGAATTCTTGCATACAAAATTGTACTAGTGTCTTTTGAATATATATTGTTTGAGAAAGTGATAATAATCTCTTTGAATGATCACATATATTTTATCTTAAATTTAGATGACAACTAGTCTTTGATTTGCTTAAGGAATTTACAACCATTATAAGCAATCAAATATCATTCACATACGAATATTAAATTGCAAATTTATGTTTAGATCTTTTAACGTGCATGTAATGATCCTCATCGATCATGTTAAAAGCATACAAAATATGTTTCTTTCCTTCCTATTGTGTATATCCTTTAGTTACAAGATGTGCTTTATATCTCATGATATTGCCATCAACCTTTTAGTTTATTTTGAGAACCTATAAGTGGATCAATCAAGTCTCATACTTGATTTCAGCATATCTCTTCCATCATTGTTTTCATCTATTTTTCCTTATCAAAGCAAAAAAAAAAAAAAGCCTCATTTATATTTCTTGGCTCATATTCTTCTCGTAGGATGATCATACGAGTTTCCCCTTTAATTTCAAATTGTCATTAGGGAATCATTCCATGATTAGTTCGATGTAATTAAGGTTTATAAAAAACAAATTCATGAACATCTTGATTACTCTCACTTGAATCAGACATAGTAGGTAAACTTTCACCTAGTAGGGAATTAAATTGATCTTGAATCAATTCTTAATTTTCTATATTATTCCTACTTGGATGAAGTCCCCTTACTTGATTCTTTATAATAGAATCATTTTGATTAAGTGTCTAATATAAGGATGGGTCTTTAATTATCTCACCTTGTAATACATGTAAAGCATATTTAAGTTTTAATTTTATATAAACTAAAGTATCTAAAACAACAATACTGAAACTCGTAATGAAGCAAGTGTTTCTATCATAATGTAGATAAGCTCTTATAGTTCAAGTTGTCGATCCACGATGACTGTAATTACTAGACAGTTCCCATGCTAATTATCTAGCCTATTTAATGATAGATAGATAGATTAGTTATAAAAAATAAACGAAATAACTAAAGATAGGTCCAAACATAAACTTATAAGAATTAATAAATAATAATGAAGTGAGGACCTGGATTGTTAATCTCCTTAAGACATATTCATATTCTTCACTTAACTTTGATTTAATGGATTCTCAAGACTATCTTAAACTATAGGTTCCTAAGATAAATTATACTCTCATGGTCAAGTAATGTAATTCCTATTCAAATTAACAAATCAAGTGGATAGCCACACCATCTCAATTTATTAATTGAATACATTACTAAGCTTTATAGAATCTATTGTTTTGATTAAGCTTATACTAATTCAGACATCTCATATAAGCCTAGGTCTAGGTCTGTATGCAAGATGCATCACTTATCGATTGATCTAATTGCCTAATCAATTTAGTAAATTTGAATATATGAAATCATATAACTGGAATTCAATTTATGGTCACATAACTTTTAAAAACCAATTTTATTAATTACGTAAGCAAACCCGAGAAAAATATAGAAATTCAATGTCAAACCAAATAAATAATGTAATACTATATCCTAGGGCTCATTGGTTTTATGTACTTTTAGTTAGTGGACTTAAGATGGATGTAGTCAAAAAATCAGGAAAAAGAGCTTAGGATCATAACATTAGTAGGAGTTATCGTCCCCGTTGCGATGGTGAATTTAGCTACTATCTACATGCTTGAAACATCAATGGATAAATAGGCTATGAAGCCTTATTCAGTTGGAGCCATTGCTTCATCAATGTCTTGTAATAACTTTTTATGTTATTTGCCCCATCATTGAAGATATGCACTTACTTATCTCCAACATAGGTCATTTGGGGCTCTCTGCGTGCATTATAGTGGATACAATAGGAATTTCACTGATAATCATTTACAACACAATGTTACAAGATGAAGTTAGTAATGAGGTAGCTTTTTACTATATTATTCAGCCACTTAGATGCATGTGGGACATGCCAAGGAACATGAAGAAGGACATTTGTATGGAAACATTCTTCATTGAAAAACTGGTTGGCTGGTGATTGTATAACTGGGTTAACTAAGGCTTTTGCATGGGTTTGCATGGTGATTTTAATTTCTATTTTGCAGCTAAAGCTTGGTCAAAGTCCCTACTATGTTGATAAGGTCAAGGGGGATGGGATAAGGCCAAATTTTGGTTTGGAATGACAATTTTTGGATAAGGAGTTACTTGTAATTTCCCAATTACATTGTTTGAAACATACATGTATTTTTTAGTTATAAAACGTATATATGGTGGTGTTATTCATGTTTTAAACCTTCACTACATATGTATTAATCATTTATAACAATAAAAAATTTCAAAGATTTACATAAACTTATCTGTCCATTGTGATTTTCTCAAATTACTTCAACTAGTCTACACAAGCGTTAGTTGCTGGAACATCTTGTCTTCCCTACACTTATTTACATGGGATTTTGTAAAGAATCAAGAGCATCTTGATTGCATTACTAAGTTAAGATGTTGGCTCATTTGTTAGCCTCAAATTAACCCCTATAACAATTGGTATCAGAGCCAAATTTGGCACATCTTTGGATTTATTTATGGTGCTGAATAAACTGTGCTTTCAGAATGGCTGGTACCTAACAAATAGATGTCTTAAAGGAAAGACTTGCACGATTAAAATATGGTATGGGGGCCATTCTAAAGGATGAAATCATGATAATTTAGGTGAGTATAAAGAGTTTGGAGGAGGCAATCCAAGCTATACGTCGAAGATTGGATGAGATATTTGGTAAGGCATATATGAAAAATGATGTCTTAGAAGATACTTTGACTCTTCTTTGCAATCATCTGTGATGGATAGGAGTGGTATTAGGGCAAGATTAAACATCCTTGAATGTAAACATTTTGATAGCATTAGAGATGCAAAAGTACTAAAAAATTTCCTTTAGGATATGCAGTGGTATTTTGACATAGCAAAGTTGCAAGGATGTGAAAAAGTGCGCCTCATTAGTATTATCTTATTGAGGATGTGAAATTATGGTGAAGTGCATGAATTGATAATGATTTGAACGTTGGAAGGCCAGAAATAGATATTTGGTAGTCCTTTGTTTGTGAATTGAAAGAGTAGTTCCTCCATGGTAGCACATCTTGGATTGTTAAAGAGAAATTTCCAAAGTTATGTCAAGATGGATCGATTAGGAGTTATGTTACATTGTTTAGTTCATTAATGCTGGACATTTAAAACATGTTAGAGGAAGATAACTCTTTAATTTCTTATCAAGATTGTAAACATGGGTTCAAATCAAATTAAGAAAGTAAAGAGTGAGAGATCTGCCCACTGCAATTATAGTAGTAGAAAGATTGATTGAGTTACAACCTTATAAAGATAAGAAGGAATCATCCAATGGCAATAGAAATGATAACCCCAAAAGAAAGCAAATTACTAGACAAAATGACATAGGTAAAGATGAAAATGCATGTCAAAAGGTTAGTCCATTTTAATATTACTTGTTTTATATGCCATGGATCTCATTGTACAAAGGATTGCCCAAATAAAAAAAAGTTATGCTTTATTGGCCAAGGAGGAGGACAATAGCAAAGTTGTTTCCATTAACCCTATGATTGTGGAACTTCTGGATCCCACACTAACTAAGCAAAGGTGTTGGAATATGGAGGGAAGTGGAGTTGCTAGACTAATGGCCAAGTTTAGTGGGAAAGACCTTTACTCTCTTTTGGAATGTTTGGGAAGGCTAATAGACTTCCACTCCAAAAAAGAATGGATGGTGAGAAACTTTTATAGCAAGAAGAATGCCACTTCGTAAGCATTTATTAAGGGTAAGGATGCCTACTTTCATATACTAAACAAATATGCTTTTTTTGAGCTTTTATTGTAGGGAAAGAGAGGCTATTTGTGGATAACTTTAAGGTAGAGTTATGATCGTACAAGTAATGATTAACGACTTAATTAGGTTATGTCAACGAGGACAGTGACTTCTATAACAGTCCAGTCCATTCACCACCCTTACTTACAGATATTGTCCGCTTTGGATGGTCCATCTGGGCGTCACACCCGCACGGTTTTGCTTTTCCCAGGACCATCTGGGCGTCACCGGGAAAACGCGCCCGCCACCAC
>JAOXYD010078214.1:0-12409 GCA_028565735.1 Pinacopodium congolense
CATTTAATTACTTGAATCATCAATAAATAATCATACTTAGGAAATATTACAACATATTGAGGTTCGGGGTCTTACATTAAACCTTTAGAATTTTGAAACTTTGATTTTTCTACCTTCTCAATTTTTTTAATGGTCTGAACATCATGGTTTCTAACAAGCTTAGATCATAAAATTACAACCAAACTAGTTAATGTCGTAGCCAATAAAGATA
The DNA here is from genome assembly GCA_028565735.1 of Pinacopodium congolense. Lineage (NCBI taxonomy): Eukaryota > Viridiplantae > Streptophyta > Magnoliopsida > Malpighiales > Erythroxylaceae > Pinacopodium > Pinacopodium congolense. The sequence goes on from JAOXYD010078214.1 coordinate 212, forward strand.
CATTGTCTTGTTTTGATATCTAATTTGAACCCCTCATCTTTAGCACATTTATAAGTTCTTTACAACCAAACATACGTAAATAATTGTAGGAAATATCCTTACCATACCATACTTGATCAGGAAGATTAACCTAAAAACTAATAACTTGAGAAAAGTTAATAAAATATGTAACAACATATAAAGCCTCACTAAAAAAGATTTAAGAAATTTTATTTTTGAAAATGTAAGCTCTGTGACACCTAAGAGAAGAGTTAAATTAGGTGTTTAAAAAAATTTTAAACTAGGTCCTAAGTCACCTAAACCAAAATTTCATTATATAAACAAACCAAAATTTATTCTAAATGGAATTTTATGCCTAGTTAATGAAAGTAATTCAAATTTAATCAATTATAAATCAAACATAAGTTTATAAACTTAAAAAGGATAGAGGAAGAAGGTATACCGAGATTTTTATATTAGTTTAACTATCCAATTTAGCCTACTTCCACTCCTAACATTAATGTTGGATTTTCACTATAACAACTCTTCCTTATGGTGAAGAGGAAGCCTTATAACTTCTTTATGACACAAAGGAAGTGAAGAGCAACCTACAAACTTCTTACTAAAGGGTGAAGAGTAACGCAAGCAATCTTATTTAAGGGTGAAGAGTAATACACAAAATTTTTTCTTTTAAATGGGTGAAAAGGAACCCAATACACAATCTTTCTTCATAAATTGTGAAGAGTAATCCCATATTGAAAATTGATCTAAAAAATTTTAATCCTAACAACAAGCCCTAAAATCAAGCTTTTAAATCTCAACACTTTCCAACATAAAGCTTAATCAAATCAAAACTTAAAGGGCCTAAATAATACAACAAATGCAAGTGTAAAACTTAAAATTTCCCTTATACTCATTAAATAACTAAACCAATACAAATTCATTTTTAATTCTCTCATAAACATTAAACTAGCATAAAAATTGTTCTAAGATCTTTAAAACACTTATTTATAAGTTTCCTAAGCTCTCCAATCATCATAAGCATAAAAAATATGTTACATATATATAAAGGAATTGAGATTAGCTGTTACTCACTTTTTGGATAGTGAACTAGTTGAATGATGCCTTAAGTCGGTCGACTTATCACTAATAGATTGACTTAATTAACTAGTTGATCGATTTATAACAAAAACAAAAATTAATCGACTACTAGACATACACTAGTCAACTTATATTTAACAACTGGTCGACATAATCCATTAAAAAAACACACATTGGTTAACCTATAACCAAGAACTAGTTGACTAGTCATCTAGAAATACAGATTCCAAGTTCTACAATCTTCAGAACTCTACCAAATTCACAAACACCAAAATCCAAGTTGATTTAATCAAATTCCAACAAGTTTCAAACTTTCTTCAAAGTAATTTTGAATACCAAGACATCACAAATAAACTTTAAAACAATTTATATTTTGGTTTGTGACAAACCTAACTAGACTTTAAACTTTTGGTTTTAAACCAATTCTAGAACAATTCATAAACACACCAAAAACTTTTCTTTCACTCCAAAAATATTTTACACAAGTTTTAAAAACAATTCCAAGGCTATTTCAATTGCCAAAATATTTCAATTAACTCAATCACAAAATTAGCCTTGGTTCTTGAAAATTTTCATTTTAAACGTTTTCATAACTCTTTTAGAAGTTACCAAACTTTCTTAAGCAATTCAAAACATTCTTTTCATCCAAAAAATCAATCCATACAAGTTTTAATTCACTCTTAAAATAATTTTAGATACCAAAGCATTTTAATTAAACCAAAATATAACATATGCCTTGGTTATAGAAATTTAAACTCTTAAAAACTTTATAAAGCTTTAAAAATCATCTCAAAGAATTCCTAAACTTTCTCAAAAATATTTTCGCACACAAACATGACTTAAACAAATTCAAACAAGCTCAACCATTTCCAAAAAACATTTCAATCATTTCTTATACTAATCAAAACCAAAATTCCTATTAAACTTGACTTAAAACATATTCAAACATATAAATAACCCAAATAACTTTTCAAAATTACTTTGACATATTAAGGAGATTACTTTAAAATAATTCACATAATTTCCTCTTGATTGTTAACCTTTATGCCAATGCTAAAATTTAAACCAAATCTAATATAAAAATGCATTTAACAAACTCAATTAGACTTTAAAACTTTGACTAAACTCTTAAATGCAATTGTTCATGTAAAAATGAACTCTCCAGTATTAATAAAGATCAAGGCAAGCTTACTAATAAAAAACATAATCTTAAAACTATTTAACATTGATCTTCATATTCTTAATCTTCTATTCTTCATCCTCTCGTTAATGTTTGCTCCATGTCAATCTTTTTCTTCACTTGAAATACCAACTTTTGGCTTCAATATAAGCAATTGCATAATTTGTATTTATTTATCTTTCTAATACATCAAAACTAAGATGTTAGTAATAATTATATTTTGTCATTATCAAAGTTAATGATTGGAACCTCCTTTGATTAAAAAAATCTCCTTTTTTATGATGACAAGACATGTAATATTAAAGACACATAAAATACAAAAACACACATATGTAAGAAATTTATAATGTTCGATGTATTATGAAATGATATTACTTTCCCACTTTTTTGTTTAAAACTTATTTCTTTCCTTAATATCACACAACTCTCTATCCCTTTTTGAAATCATCAAAAAATTTTATAAAAGAATTAAAAAAACATACCAACTATAAAGAATTATTTGTTATAAAAAATATCAATAATAAGAAACTAAATCATCACCCCTACTAACTGTAAAGAAACATCATTATCCTTTTTGAAAACTACAAAAGAGAATGAAAAATTACCAAACGTTGGTCATGGTGAAACCAAAAACTAAACTTGATACCAATTGTTAAAAAAAAACTTTTTATCAAAAAATTCACACATAACACTTTTTATGAGAGAAACCTTTCATAAATCATATCTAAATCTCTCATAACCTTATAAAAATATTTCCAACATTAACAATTTCTCTTCTTAAACATCATTTTCACTTAATTCATGCACTTTAAAAATTTTTACTCCCCTCTAAATATATGTATTTATACATTATAGGTCAACAAAATATGATAAGGTATTCAAAACATAGAGTGCATCACAAAACACATTTTTTACATCTTTAAATTTCGAGAATGTATATTTTCCTACATATACATATCATGTATCACAAACACCTATTTTGCATGTTTATGCATCAAAAACACATATTATGCAACTTTTGTATAAAAAATATTCAATTTTAAAAAATATGCATATTATGCATTAAAAAGACATATTTGCTCATGTTATGCCTATTATGCATTCAAAGTACAAATCATGCATATTTTGCATAAAAAAACATACATTTACCTATATTATGCATGTTATGTATGAAATATAAATATTTTGTGTTAAAAACACATAATATGTATTTTTATGCTTAAAAAATACATATGCACTCATATTATATATATTTTGCATCGAGGGCACATATTTCACATGGTATGCATAAAGAACATATCATCCAAACATTATATCATAAAAAACAAATCATAAGCATAAATATGATTCATAAATGATTTCTCCTTTTTAAAGAATCTAAAATCACCAAATTTCTCCTAAAACCATGTAAGGATAATTAAAATATGACAAAAGGTGTACTCCTCCAAAATTTATGCATTCTAAAATATTTAATAACATAAAGGAAAAGTATAAATGTTAAAAAAATCCAAAAATATGTTTAATTTGAAACATGATAACACTTGCAAAAATAATATCGATTTTAAAAATCATTTTTTCTATCATATGTAGAGCATTCATTTGCAAAATCATGTAAAATTTCTAATACTAATTATAAACTACACTGATTGTAAATGACACTCCCCTTAAACTCATTCAACAATTCTTTATATATAAAATATACATGTATACCAAGCTCAACTTACTTAATTCAAGCATAAGTCATCATATTTGTGTCAAGACAAATTTTATTAAATAAGAATATAAAAGTTCCTCCTTTTTTCATCACCATTCGATATCAAATTCTCTTCTCCTTACTTAATTAAACAATGTTATTCTTGGTTAACTCATATGAGGACTTCATGGTTTTTTTTTTTTACTTCCATTTAATGGTTGGAGATAACACTCTTTTTACTTCCTTATTTGATACCAATTTTACACCAATTGATGTTAATTCACAAAACAAAGAATCAATGTTTCCTAGGTACCCACATTAACTTGGGTCTTTAAGGGCTGGCTTTCATACCTTTCTTAACTCATATTTGTAAAGGTTTCCTAAACAATCTATGTTTATCAAAACAAAACTTTTTTACATGCCCTACATTATCACTAAAATATCATGTAATATGTGTATAATGAAACCTTTATGTTCAAATGCATTTCTCCTATCACTTAACTTATACATGTATGGGATATGAAAATGAAACGTGCTATTATAACTAACATGAGACCGAAAAGTATTTCTAGGTCTTTAACACTATATGTCTCTCTTTAACAATATGAAGCCTAGAATATAAATGAGAAATGTTCCTAGATTAGTGTATATATAAATAAGGAACATGATAATGAGATTTGGCACTATATTCTATATGAGGCCTAAATGTGTGCATGTTTTTTCCTTGATGAGATTGTCTCCTAGGATGTGAATATAAAATACTCTTAGTATTTTGAACATACATGTATGAAGAGCTATCATAAACCTTAACATTATATCTAAAATGAGGCCTAAGATTATGCCCATTCATATTTCTAGATTTCCTATCCATAAACATCCTATCTTGGTGTAAATGGGACCCAAAATGTGATTGAAATATACCTTTATATTTATGAACATGCATGAGTGAAGCATGAGAATGTATTTGATCGCTTTTCCCTAACTGAGGCCAAAATACATCATTATGAGTTTATGCATTCCTAAAGAAATTAGACCTATTTTTAGTAGGATGCACATCCTTCCTAACTTTTGAACTAGACTTATATATGAATGCATGATGATTTGCCTATTTTGTGGTTTAAATGTAGATGTAGATGTAGCATTAGCAAGTAAGGGCTTAAGCACATTTTCATCTTTTAAGTTCTTACCCTTCACACAAATGGTTTTTGTATTATTAGAAAGAGTCCTTTGAGTGTATCCTAAACTTTGTTTATCATTTAAAGCTTTATAGGCTTCTAACATGTAGCTTAATTTTTCTTTGTCCTTTATGAATTTTGACAAAGATTATTTGAGGTCATTGATCTCTTCCTTCAATCCTTATTTTCATGAACTAATTTATGCTCATCATATTTTTTAACAATCTCACTCTTAGATTTTACCATGATATGCATGTTATTCTTTAACCTTTCATTTTCTAATATGCTTTCATTCCTAGATTCTAATATATCATGCATCTTATTCTTTAACCTAATAGCACCTTAATTATATATCTTTTAGGCATGATTTTATAGTGATTATCTTAGGTTTAATATGTGATTCCATGTAATTTAGGTGCACATTTGATTAATTCTTGAATAAGATGTTGCTTATGTTGCTTTTAATGCTTTTTCATGTTATATGGGACTTTGGTAAGCATGTTAATGCAATATTTGAAGTAGAAACAATATGGAATCAATTAGAAGAGTTAGAGCATCAAGTTAGAAAGCTCCACATCAAATATCAAGGCTATATTATGAGTCATGAAAAGTGCATAAAGAGAAGAGTAAGAGAAGCTTAAGCAAGCACCGGTTTTAATGTAGGAGATTTTGATGAGACATTAGATGCACTTTTAGAGTTTGAGTTATTATGAAATTAATTAGGAAGCTAGAACATCATGTTTTTTAGTTCCACACAAAATTTCAAGGCCAAATGATGATTAATAAAGAAGTTATAGCTAATAAACCAAAGACAGATGAAAGTTAGAAAAGCTGAAAAAGTTGGAGAGTTACTTGAAATGGCAAGGATGCAGGTCATGATCATGGCAGAACATTTAGCTAGAGAGCAACTTGAAATGGCCAAGGATGTAGGTCACAATCATGGTAGAACATTTTCAGAGCAAATTCTCATAATCATGGGAATTCCCAAGATCATAAGAAGTGGGGACAAAAACCTCAAAGGCTCACATGGTTAGGTTTTTTTAAGTTGTTTTTGACATATTTAAGGGTTAGAAACCCTAGGAGCCATCAAATAATCATTGGGAACTTATCTAAAGAAGAAAAAAAAAAGGTTTTAAAGGATTCAAAAGGTGGAAATCAAGATCACCCGTCCATTTCTTCAAGAATAAACGAACTTCCAGATTTTCCAGCATCTATGAGTAAAGAGAAGAGTAGCAAGATTTATATAGTTTCATTATTTCTTCTCTTTTTTATCTTTTTATATGTTAGTTGGGGGATTCATTTATATCATATGTAGTTGAACTCTTTTGTAGGAATTACTTTTTAAACTACTTTGTTGAACTCTTCATATTGATTCAATGAATGTATACTTGTGATATTTTTTATGCTTACTCCTTGCAATAGATTGAGAGATTGATCTAGAGACTTTGTATTGATTTGTACAATGAGAGTTGACACTTAAATAGATCCACAAATATCATATCATTAATTGATTAAAGAGAGATCTTAATTAATTAATTGATTGCTTATATAATTGCTTCATAACTAGTTAAAGTATTTAGGAAAGGTCTTGTAGATTGAAAGATTGTAAAACTAATTTTATCTTATTCAACTAAGGAAATTTAGTTACACCATGAGAGAGATTAACTGAAATATTATGATATCTTGGGCCAAACATTATTAAATCAATAAGATAAGAGGGAAACAATATGGATAGAAGTGATTCCTAGTTTTTAATCTTGAATTCGCAAGTTCCTTCACTTTTGTTTATTAAATTGTTAGGTTGTTTTATTTTAAATTACCTTTAGTTATTGATATTTGATTTTGTACCTTAACTAAAGTTTAGCTCAAAATTTTAGGTGTCTAATCCTAGTCCTTGTGGAATGATATCTGCTATACTATAATTTTACGACTCGTTCAATTACAATATAATGTAAAATAAGTTAAGTTAGCTTAACGATTAACACAACCTATCAATTTCTAATATGCATTCATTCTTAGCATATAATATGACATGCATTTCATTTTTCAACATTTCATTCTCATTTTTTAACTTATCATTTGCAATCACACAATCATATAATTTCTTTAAAGCATCCCTAAGCTTGGAAAAAAAACTTCTTCCTTCTCAAACTTATAATTCTAAGGTATTTAACTAGCTCATTATATGACAATTCATTACAATCACTATCATCATCATCATTCTCATCATAAGATTGAGAGTTAGAAGGTACCTTATTTTCATCATTAGTCATAAAACACGTAAGAGCCATTTTTCCCTCCAAATGCTCATCCTCCTCTTCCCACTTCTTTAACTTCATTGTCACCTACATAAAAATTTTCCAACCTTCTCCAAATATCATTAACCAAAACACATATAGAAACTTTATCAAATATGCTTATATCTAATGCCCTAAATAAAATATGCACGACATTTTTGTTTAAAGAAACAAGTTCTAAATCATTTGTAAAAAACATGGGACATTGTAAACAATTTTTCACAAAAATATATTTTAACCTATAAGGAAAATTCATCCTAATTTTCCATTCTAAAAAATTATTATCATTAAACAAAGGTGACCTATCGACATCCAACCCATCTTGATCAAAACAACCATTCAAATACCATAAAGATTTTTGCTCACTAATTTCGTAAGAAATTTAACCAAAAGTGAGACCTTACTTTATATTAACTATAAGCCCTATATCATCCAATAGTATGGATGAATTAGGTGTTTAAATTTTTTTTTAACTAAGTTCTCTTCCATCTAAACCAATTTTTTACTTTATGCAATCTCTAAATCGAAATTCAACCTATATGGAATGTTATACCAAATTAATGCAAATAATTCAAATTCAAGAAATTATAAATCAAATACAAGTGCATGAACTTAAAAAGGATAAGGAAAGAAGTGTACACTAATACTTTTATATTGGTTATACTAATTAACTTTAGCCTACATCCACATCTAACTCTAATGATGGATTTTGAGTTTAACAACTCTTTCTTAAGGTGACAAGCAACCTTTACAACTTCTTCTTTCCATAAAGGTAGTAGAAATAACCCAAAAACTTCTTACTTAAGGGTGAAAAGTAACCCAAAACATCTTACTTAAGGGTGAAGAGTAATTCATAAAATTCTTATTTCAAATAGGTGAAGAACTCAATATATAATCTTTCTTTATAAAGGATAAAAAGTAACCCTATACTAAAATTTAATCTAAAAAACTTTAATCCCAACAATAAGCCTAAAATTCAAGCTCTAAAATCTGACAACACTTCCCAACACAATGCTTAATCAAATCAAATTTTAATGGGCTTAAAGAATGCAACACATTTAAGTGTAAAACTCAACACTCTTCCTTATACTCCTTCAATAACCAAACTAACACAAAATCACTTTTAATGCTCTTATAAACATCAAACTAGTATAAGAATTATTCTAAGACATTTAGAACACCTATTTATAAGCTTCCTAAACTCTCCTAACTGTTAGAAGTATCAAAAATATGTTACACACATAAAAAAGGCATTAAAACTAGCCTTTACTCCATGTCAATATTTTTCTTCACCTAAAACACCAACTTTGGACTCCAACATAAGCTCTTGCACATTTTGCATTACCTATCTCTTTAATATATCAAAACTAAAATATTAGGGAAAATTATGTGTTATCATTAATAAAACTAATGATTAGAATCTCCTTTAGTTTAACATAAAGCAAACATCTGACTCTCTCAACTAAGATCTTGTTCCTCCTCTCTATTAGGCCATTCAATTGGGAAGTCTTGAGAGGTGTATTTTAGTATTTTATATCTTACAATATGCATTACTCATCAAAAGATTCATAGTTTTTACCACTATTGTTAGTGCGAAAACATTTAAACTCTTTCTAGACCTCCTTTCAATGAAAGACTGAAATTGCTTAAAGATACAAAATACTTGATCTTTTGAATTCAAGGCATAAACCTTAATTTTCCTTGAACAATTACTAATAAATTCCATAAAATAATGTGCACCACTAAATTATTTATTTTCATCAGGCTACAGAAATTTAAATACATTAACTAAAGTAACTCTGAATTTTTGAAAGGAAGATAACTTTTGAAAAAGACCTTATTTTATTTACCAGTTAAATAATAAGGAAACTTTTTCAATCTTATACCTTTTAACTCAATAAACATAATCTTTTTAACTAAGTAATTAAGTCCCTTCTCACTAATGTGGTTAAATCCTATATGACATAGCTTCAAAGACTTATCACTCTCAACTGAACTAATGTGGCTAAGTCTTTTACTTATCAAAGGTACTGAAATAACCGTAATCATTAAGAACGTTAGTAGAAATTATATTCAAACAGATGTTAGGCATATGTCTGGCATGCTTCTAAAGTAACATTACTTTATTTTTTGTTTTTAAAATAATAATCTTAATGCTAAAAATTTTGATAAACCATCATTACGTATCTTCAAAACTCCATAATCATGTAGAATACAAGACATGAAAAAAAATCATTTCTTGATATCCACAAAAGTAGGCATCATTATTAATAACCTAACTTGATTCATCGTAAGTAATATTAATCATATTTTTATCATAAACAATCACAAGATCCTTTGTAGTAGTAGTGGCAACATGATCATCACTATCTTTACCTTTCTCCTCTTAATTGTCTTTATTAGCCTTATTCTTTCTTTTAACCTTATAATAAATACTCTTCATATGTCACTTTTTGCCACAATAATAACATTCAAAATCTTTGTACTTTGACTTTAATTGATCTTTATCCTTACTTTATCTCTATTATTTTATTTTTAACCTCTTTATTTTTTTCTCTCCTTATTTTTAGTAACTAGAAACTCATATTCGAAAGTTGAACCCTTTTGAGCTTTTCATCTTTCTTCTTTATTCAAAATAGTAGATTTTACATAATATATAATCACTATACCACTACGAACAAAATTGATTAATTAGGTAAAATATTCAGTAATCAAAGTCTTAAATTTTCATTGTCAAATTTTATACCCATGCCAAACAATTGGTAAATAAATCCTTACAATTTATTGAAATGAGAAAAAATATAACTACTTTCTTGTATAATTATCATTTATCCATTATCTAATAAAATTACAAACTATCACATATTTGAAGGCCCATTCTTCATCACTTTTAAAATCATATTTTTTAGTAGCAAATGTTGGTAGATGCATTTTTTAACAAACAATACACTTTTCATCTTTTCTTACAATTTATAATAATTTGAGTTATCCAAACTAATCTTTCTATTGTAATTAGACTCCATCTTTCATTGAAGTTAAAATTCATAAATAAAGAACTAAAGTTCTAATACCAGTTGTAGAGAAAGGTGTTCAATATAACGAAAGAAAAAACATAATGTAGCAAATAAATTAAACCTTTTCCACTTGAAAGAAACTAAGAAGAACAAAGATGAATACACATAAATAATCATAAGAGAAAAAGTGGAAATTTTCTTAATGTAAAAAGTAAAAATCATAGGATTTAGTCTAAAAAATAATCCACAACAAAGTCAATGAATACATAAAAAAAAGAGTCCTTTATCAATCCCATAACTCATAACAAGTTCAACTCACTATCAAAAGTAAAAATCAATAAAGTCACAATAAAATAAATTTAATGATAGGGCATTACATCCTAACAAATAGAAAAGGGAAAACCAATATGATCATATAGTACTCATAGTGTTAAGAACAACCTCCTAAAATTTCCCTAAATTCGGGGTACAAATGAGCACCAAATCAATACCCTAGATCAATAGAATCCTTTTTCCCTTTCTAAATTGTTGTCGTACATACTCAAACTAGACATGAGTGTTTATATCTATGGCACTTGTCCACACAAGACCTTCATCTCTTCTTTTAGTTTGATGTGGGCTCCACTTAAATATGACTCACAACATGTTAATGTGCGTAGAATTTTGCACTTCTTTCAATCAATTTAACTGAGTTTCACTTACATATTTATAAAAGTCAATTGTTGAATTTGAGAAGATTGAGAGTGAAATTGTATTATTTAGTTATCTCATGTCTTCTTTCTTTCCAATTTATATATGGTATTCGGTAGGTGAAAATTTACGGTCTCTATCACGTGTTCAAGTCTTAAATTATGAGTATGAGTGATTTGGTGGCAAAAATGTGACAAAGAAGGGAATGGTAAGGCAAACGATGAAGCAAATGAAATGTATCAAAACAAGATTTAAGCGTGAACCTCATCTTGACCTCTCAGTATCACAGGACCCAAGAAATGGGGCCTTCTAACTCTGATGAATAAGCCTATGTTTACCGAATGCCAGTTATCATCATATGGACCTAGTTATTAAAACTAGTGAACCAGTTGGCTATGGAGTATTGTAATTCTTAGGCAATGATAAAGGCAGAAAAAAATTCCCGTGGTAACTATTCTCATCAAGCGCTGCAAATTGAGCAATTTTTTTTGGGTGTCTTTCAAAAAATTGCAAGTCACACTGACAACTGTCAAAGATTTTAATAGTATAAGCTGGAAAAGCATTGCTCTACTTAAGTTAGTGTAAAAAAAATTCAAAATATAAATTCTATCACGTTTGAAAATAGAAAAGGAATAAGTCCCGTGAAACTATTGTACAGTAAGTTCAAAAGGAGCAAATCAATTGCTTAATATGATTCTTTAACGGTATGTTTGATTTAAAGAATGAAATAGATAAGGAATGGAATAGCTATTTTTTAAGAATAGAATAGAATAGGTATTACTATGTTTGAATTACTACTAAAGAATTTCTATGCTAGTATTTGGATTGAAAATATAAACTTAAAATGATAAAGGAATAACAAACAAAAAAACCAAAATATTCTTACCCTTATTATTATTATTTATTCCTAATTTTATTAATTTAGTAAATTATATTATTATTATTCTTTTTCTTCTTAATTTTAATATTATTAAAATTATTAAAATTTTTATTATTAATTGATAATAATAATAATATATGATATTATTATTATTAATTTTGGTATTATTATTATTAATTTTCTACTTAT
>JAOXYD010078234.1:0-12409 GCA_028565735.1 Pinacopodium congolense
AAATATAAATCTCAAAATAATTTAGTTAAAATAATTTGATATGTTAAATGTATAATTTATTATGGAGATATGTGGATGTGAGGGTATTACAGACATTATGATAAAAATATAAAGACAAAAGAGACTAAAAAATATGCTTATTAATTGTCATTAATTGCTCTGAAACATCTACTTGAAAAAGTCATTTCAGAAGCTTTTTTTAGAAGCTCATAATTTAGGCTTTTTAAAAAGCTGTATTTTAATTGCTAAAAAAACCATATCTATTAAAGAAGTGCTTTTTAATTCTACAGCCAAACACCTATTTTTTTTTAATAAAAAGGCTTTTATGGTTGAAAAAAGTGCTTATTAAACTCCCAAAAGCTCAACCAAACAAGCTTTAAGTGATGAGAAGATAAGCTTATAAATCAATCATTTATTTACATTTGAGGAGCATGGTGTCAAAAAAAATTTGAACACCACATAACTTCGTATCTTGAAAAAGTTTTATGGTACGTTAAGTAATAATATCTTATACTTAAATAACATAATTGACTTAAAAGTTGTATTTAATTTAATAAAATTGATTTAACTTACAATCGAGTTATATAGCATTTGAACTAGTGGTCATAAAGAGGCCATCAAGTAATTCATCGGCTTTGGTTCACCCATGTGTTTACTTCCTCGTAGACCTTGGATGTGAAAAATGTAAATTTGGGTGAAGGCAGAACATCAGGCACCTGTAGGAAAGTTAAGGCCTTTAGCTATTCTGTCATGAAAATGAGAGAGGATTGTGATGGATTTTGTGATAACTATAATGAAGACTAGGCATAAGCATAATTCTATATAGGTGATTGTTGATAGACTTACCAAGTCTGCTCATTTTCTCCCTGTTTAGCAAATAGATTCATTAGACAAGTTAGTCAAGTTGTATGTCGACGAGATTATAAGATTGCATGGAGTGCCCATATCTATTGTGTCACATTGAGATCCTCGATTTACATCTCAATTTTAGCGAGGGTTAGAGACAGCTTTGGGAATAAGGTTAAAAATGAGTACTTCATTTCACCCTCAATTAGATGGATAGTCAGAACGTACAATTCAGACACTAAAGGATATTATGAGGGCTTATGTGCTGAACTTTCAGGGCGATTGGGATCGATATTTGTCATTGATGGAGTTTGCCTATAATAATAGTTATCACTCTAACATTGATATGGCATCATTTGAAGCATTATATAGCAGATGATGTAAAGATTCGGTGTGTTAGGATATGGAGGGTGCTAGGTTGTTGGAAGGGTTAGGGTTGGTCCAAGAGGCGGTGGAAATGATAGATGTAGTAAAACAACGTTTAAATACAGCTCAAGATCGACAAAAGAATTATGCTGATCAACACCGTCAAGAGATGGAGTATGATGTTGGAGATATATTATTTCTACAAGTGTCACCTTAGAGAGGGATTTTGAGGTTTGATAGGAAAGGAAAGTTGAGTTTGCGATACACTGGACCTTACAAGATTGTGGAGCATGTAGATCTATTGGCGTACAGATTAGCTTTACCTTTAGAGTTGTCACAGATTCACGATGTATTTCATGTTTTGATGTTGAGATGATACTGATCAGGTCCTAATCATGTCATAGCAGAGCCTGAGATTGAGATTGCTAAGAATGTGACTTACACGGAGATTCCAGTAGAAATCTTGAGTCGAGAAATTAGGAAATTAAGAAGATGAGAGATTTCGATGGTACGAGTTTTATGGAGCCATCATCGGACTCTACGAGAGGCTATATGGGAAGTGGAGGATGACATGCAACGGCAATATCCTCACTTGTTCAAACCCTCAGGTATGTTATTTAATTTCGAGGATGAAATTTCTTTTTAGAGGAAAAGAACTATCAGGTCCACATGTTTAAATGCATGGAAGAGGAGGACATGTGTCTAGATGCACGGAAGAAGGCACAGAAGAAGAGGAGGACATGTGTTTAAATTTCATTATGCTTTATGATTTTTCTTTATAAAGTATAATGAGACTAAATTATGACAGATTGAGTTTAAGAATTGTAGTAGATTAATAGCTAGCTTAGCACAAGCTATATTCAATGGTCTTTGATATCGATGCGTTGTTGCATTTTGAGTGAGATATGGCTAGGTACATGTCCGTAGAGTAAGTACCGGGACATCCTGGATCCCGGGGATGTCCTATGCCAATGATTAAGTACCGGAATAGTATTGGGATACTAATTGTGATTGAACGAGAGAGGTACCCTGTGCCTAAATATATGTATTTGTGATTTTATTTTCCACATAGTGATGGGATATGATGAGATGAGCTGACAGACTATTGAATATAGACCTACTAGGTTTAGCATGGTCTAGAATGAGATAATAAATGGTAATAATAATATAACTAAGCATAATCATAATATTATGAATGTGTATGAGTATTTTTGCCATGACATGGTTAGTTTATGGATATTTTATGTAGTGGTTATTTGATCATTTATCCATTTTTGATAGATTGAGATACGTATATATAAAGTACGGTTATGTGACCTTTACTGAGTTGGCAGCTCATCCCTTACCATTACATTTTTCAAGTAATAGAGTGAGTAGAGATAACCACATTGTTCGAAACAGAGATTGTTGAGGTTAGGTGGGGCCAACAACATAGGATGTATATAGTTGTTTGGTTTTTAAATTTTTGTGTATATCTACTATTACGCATTATATTTTGAGTTGTATAGACAAACTTTTAAGACTACTAGTTACTGTTTGCAATTTAAATAATAGTAATGTTTTCTAATTTTTTGTGTAATTATCTTATGACATTAATGATGGGATTAAAGATCGGGAGTGCTAAATTTAATGGTATTAGATTAGGTATACGTTTATAGGAATAAATTGAGTGACTAAGAAAAACTGATGCTATGGTTTTATCTTATGTAGGATGGTTTTAGGAGATAGTACTGTTGGCCTAAGGTCGATTGGGGAATCGATCCGTGCTCCAAATGTATTGTAATAGTGAGATACTAAATCAGATCATGTAGATGAGGTGCCATCTCAGATGGAAAAGTTCTTTTAGAGGATGCAGCAGGTGATGACTACAACTCTAAGTAATGGGGAACTGAGAGTGGATTGCAACTTTGAAAGGATTCGTATGATGGGAGGAGCTGATTTCAAAGGCACTATAGATTCGGCAGAGGCTGAAGCTTGGTGGGAACAGACTGAGCTTATTTTGGATAGGTTGGCATGTACCAAGGAGGGTAGGTTGCTATATTTGGCATCCTTATTGCAGGGTGAAGCTTTAGATTGGTGGTAGTTACTAAAGAAGACTTATAAGCGAAGAGTAATGACTTAGTTGAATTTTCAGCAAGAGTTTCGGGATAAGTACATCCTGAAAATTTATAGAGATATGAAGAAAAGAGAGTTCTTAGATTTAATTCCAACCGAAGTGATGAGTGTGACTCAGTACAAGGCTCAATTTACAACTTTGTCCAAGTATGCTAGACATTCCATAGCAGATCAGGAGGAGAGATGTTCTCACTTTGAGTAGGGTTTGTGTATGGAGATCATATTAGGACTGGGGACAATGGTATTGGATCTCAAAGCACTTGTGACTTCTCCACTTCGAGTTAAGGGAGTGTTAGAGATGGGTAGGAGGAGAGGTGAGTCGAAGAAGAGAGCTAAGCATCAGACGAGTGAGGGAAGTAGAACTGTGAGAAGAGCTGGGAGTTACTCTTTTTCATCTGATGATAGAAGAACTCGGAGTGAGGGGCGTTGGGGTAGAACAGGGAGAGATGTTAGTGTACACAGTGTGCTAGTACACCTTCTGTGGGGTCAGGTAAAGGAGCTAGTCAGGGATGCCAATTGTCTTCAGGTCAAGGAGATGGGAGACCTAGGTGTGATACTTGTGGTAGATACCATTGGGGAGCATGATGGGGAGCAAGAGGGGTTATGCACGCATACTATCTATGTGATGAGTAAGGACATTTTCAAAGAGATCGTCTGAGAGGGGATGGAGTGAGAGTATGAAAGACTATGCAGATATGCTATATTTGTGGTGAGCGAGGACACTTTCGAAGGAATTATCCGAGAGGGGATAGAGCGACAACATGGGAGGTAGTTCATTGGCAGAGTAGAGGAAGCAGTGATCAATCTGGTGGTCGAGGTAGTGGTCGAGGTCGAGGATATGATGGATCACAAGGAAGATTTGGTGCACGTGAGACTATTCCAACTACATGTCAGGCACAGCCGAGAATCTATCACATGACTCGAGACGAGGCACCAGCAGTCAATGATATCATATCGGATACTATTTTATTACTTGGCATAGAGGCATTTGCATTAATTGATCCAAGATTGACCCATTCATATATCTCTTCTAAGTTTGCTTCTAAAGTTTCGAGGGAAGTTAGTACTTTGGGGTATGATCTTCGAGTTCATATGCCAGTTGGGAATTATGTTATTATGAGTAGTGTTAGGAGAGGGATGCCAGTGAGCATCAGTGAAGTGGAGCTATAAGCTGATCTGATTGTGATGGACTTGAAGGAGTTTGAGGTGATTTTAGGAATGGATTGGTTGTCTCAACACCATGCTATTATTGATTGTTTTACTAAGGAAGTGATGGTAGAGTCTTCGAGGGGGCTAATGGTGGTGTTTGTGGAAGATTAGAGAGTAGTTCCAACTTGTTTGATTGTAGCTTCAATTGCTAGGCAGTTGATGTTAGAGGGGTATGAGGCTTATTTAGCTCATATTATAGATGTAAAGGAGGTGAGTTCGAGGATAGAACAGATTCCTGTGGTGAGAGAATTTTTAGATGTGTTCTTAAATGACTTAACAAGTTTACCGCTTCAGCGAGATAGATTTCTCTATTGAGACGCTATCTGAAATTGCCTCGATATCTATTACACCCTACAGAATAGCCACTGTTGAGTTGTGGGAGTTAAAAAAACAATTAATGGAGTTAGTAGAGAAGGGTTTTATTAGGCCAAGTACATCACCTTGGGGAGCTTTAGTATTTTTAATGAAGAAAAAGGATGGTGATATGAGACAGTGTATTGATTAGAAACAGTTGAATAGGGTGACAATAAAGAATAAGTACCTGTTACCAAGGATAGCTGAGTTGCTAGATTAATTGAGGGGAGCAGTCATATTTTCAAAGATTGATCTGAGATCGGGATACTGACAGTTGAGGATTTCTGAGTCAGATATTCCTAAAACAACTTTTCGTATTCGATATAAGCATTATGAGTTCCTGGTTATGCCTTTTGGATTGACGAACGCATCCGTTGCTTTCATGGAATTAATGAACAAGACTTCTCAGGAGTATTTGGATCAATTTTTATTAGTATTCATTGATGATATATTGATTTATTCTAGGAGTAGAGAGGAGCATGACCGTTATCTTAGGATAATACTACAGATTTTGAGAGATAGAAAATTGTATGATAAGTTAAGTAAGTATGAGTTTTGGTTAGAGCAAGTAGTCTTCCTTATACATATGGTATCTTGTGAGGGAGTGATGCTTAATCCTACGAAGGTAAATGCAATTATAGAGTAATAGGCACCAAGAGATGTATCTGAGGTAAGGAGTTTTTTTAGACTTACTGGATATTACTGAAGATTCATAGAAGGATTTTCAATGATAGCCAGTCTATTGACTAAGCTATTGAAGAAAGGGACTCAATTTCAGTAGACTACTCAGTGTCAGAAAAGCTTTAAGGAGCTTAAGCAGAGGTTGACTTCTAGTTCCTATTTTAGTGTTACCATCTAGCGGTGGAGGTTTCGAAATATATACGGATGCTTCGAGGATAAGTCTAGGGTGTGTATTAATGCAAAAAAGGGAAGGTGATAGCATATGCTTCTCATCAGTTGAGGTCACATGAATTGAACTATCATACCCATGATTTGGAGTTAACAGCAATTGTACATGCCCTTAAGATCTGGAGACATTATTTATATGCAGAGACTTTTCGGATCATTACAGATCATAATAGCCTCAAGTATATTATCACTTAGAGGGAGTCGAACTTGAGACAAAGAGGATGGATTGAGCTGCTAAAGGATTATAATTGTACTATCGATTATCATCCATAGAAGGCAAATGTAGTGACAGATGCTCTTTTTAAGAAGAGTTTAGGCTCAATAACTAGTTTAAACGGATGTAGTATGACCTCATTGGTGGACTTGCGAGCATTGAATACACGTTTAGAGATTGATGATATAAATGGTTTATTAGCTACATTACAAATTCAGCTTGATTTGGGAGATGGGACTGGGGAGGCAGAGACTTGACATTCCTATTTATTACGCATGCAAGAGAGGGATCAACAGGGAAATCAAATTAATTTTTTTAGTAAGATTAGATGGTGTGTTGGTGATTGGAAGTCAAGTTTGTGTATCAAATGTGGATGGATTACGAGAGGAGATTATAAGGGAAGCTCATTACGCACCTTATGACATGCATCCTAGTACCAAGAAGATGTATCGAAATTTAAAGCCTTATTACTAATGGCCGATGATGAAGAAAGATGTGGCTGATTTTATAGGAAAGTTTTTGACTTGTCAGTAGGTGAAGGCAAAGCACCAGGCACCTGCAGGAAAGTTAAGACCTTTAGCTATTCCGTCATGGAAATGGGAGAGGATTGGATAGATTTTGTGGTAGCTCTACTGAGGACTAGACGCAAGCATGATTCTGTATGGGTGATTATTAATAAACTTACCAAGTCTGCTCATTTTCTCCCTGTTCGGCAGACAAATTTATTAGACAAGCTAGCCAAGTTGTATGTTGACGAGATTGTAAGATTACATAGAGTTCAAGTATCTATTGTATCATATCAGTATACTCGATTTATATCTTGATTTTGGCGAAGGTTATAGACAACTCTAGGAACAAGATTAAATTTGAGTACTGTGTTTCACCCTCAATCAGATGGACAGTCAAAACATATGATTCAGACACTAGAGGATATGATAAAGGTTTGTGTGCTGAACTTTGAGGGTGATTGGGATCGATATTTGTCGTTGATGGAGTTTACCTATAATAACAGTTATCACTCTAGCATTGATATGGAACTATTTGAGGCATTGTATAGCAGATGATGTAGAGATCCAATGTGTCAGGATGAGTGTGCTAGATTGTTGGAGGAGCCAGAGTTAGTCCAAGAGATGGTAGAGAAGATAGATGTAGTGAAACAATGTTTGAAGGCAGTTCAGGATCGACAAAAGAGTTATATTGATTAGTACCGTCGAGAGATAGAGTATAATGTTGGGGATATGGTATTTCTGCGAGTGTCACCTTGGAGAGTGATTTGAGGTTTGGTAGGAAAGAAAAGTTAACCCTACGATACATTGAACCCTACGAGATTGTGGAGCGTGTAGGTCCATTAGGATACAGATTAGCTTTACCTTCAGAGTTGTCACAGATTCACGATGTATTTCATATTTCGATGTTGAGAAGATACTAATCAGATCCTATCATGTCATATTAGAACTTGAGATTGAGAATGCTAAGAATGTGACTTACATAGAGATTCTAATAGAAATCTTGTGTCGAGAAATTAGGAAATTAAGAAGATGAGAGATTTCAATGGTACGAGTTTTATGGAGCCAACATCAGACTCTGCGAGAGGCGACATGGGAGGTGGAGGATGATATAAGAAGCCAATATCCTCATCTATTTGAACCCTTAGGTATGTCATTTAATTTTGAGGACGAAATTTCTTTTTAAAAGGGAAGAACTGTCAAGTCCACATGTATAGATGCATAAAAGTGGGTGACATGCGTCTTGATGCATGAAAACCAACAAGGATTAATGGTGGTCGCATGTCTTAAGGCATGAATTGTCCTACCACCATATATCTTAACACATCGCATATCCTAAACATGTCCAATCCTCATGTCTTCCTTAATGAAGCTGATGCATATATAAGGAGTATTACAGATTGAAGAATATGGCATGGGAATCGTAGTTTAAGTTCTAAAACCAAGTTGGAAATTTTCTTAAAGTAAATAGGGAGACTAGGTAAGGTTAACATGAAACTATACTCTTATATATTATATGTTGCATGCAATATGATCTGTTCTTATTTAATGTCATAATTATGTGTATTTTTGGGATTTGAATTTTATGCTAGCAGTAATGGTATATGATATATTTTATGATATTGTTTGATAAATTGTTAAATATGAAATTAGTATATAGTTTTGCGTAATATAATATATAATTATGAAAAAAATGTGATGGATATCTTTCAGTAGTATATGAAAATTTAAATTTGATGATTTGTCTTTATAAAACATTATGAGACTAAATTATGATAGATTGAGTTAAATAACTGTAGTGAATTAGTAGTTTGCCTAGGATAGGCTATATGCGATGGTCTTTGGTATTGACACATTGTTGTGTTTTGAGTGAGAGATGGCTAGGTACTTATTCGTGAAGTACTGGGACATCCTGAGTCTCAGGGATGTCCTGTGCTGATGACTAGGTACCAGAGTGATACTAGGATCATCCCGAGTCTCGGGATACCCTGTGTCGATGTCTAGATACCGAAGTGGTACCAGGGTACTAACTGTGATTAAATGAGAGAGGTACCCTGTGCCAAGATATATATATATTTATGATTTTATTTTTCACATAGTGATGGGATATGATGAGATAAACCGGCAGATCATTGAATATAGGTATACTAGATTTAGCAGGGCCCAGAATGAGACGATAAATAATAAAATAATATAATTAAGTATAATCATAATATTGTGTATGTGTATACGTATTTTTACCATGATGTGGTTAGTTTATGCATATTTTATGTAGTGGTTATTTGATCATTTATCGATTTATGATATATTGAGATACGTATATATAAGAGTACAATTATGTGACCCTTATTGAGTTGGTAGTTCATCCATTGCCATTACATTTTTCAGCTGATAAAGGAAGTGGAGATATCCACAGCGTTCGAGACTGAGATCGTTAAGATTAGGTGGGGTCAACATCATAAAATATGTATAATTGTTTAATTTTTGACTTTTTGTGTATATTTATTATTACGTATTATATTTTGAATTGTATAAATAAACTTTTGAAACTATCAGTTACTGTTTGTAACTTAAATAATAATAATATTTTTTAATTATTTTATGTAATTACCTTATGATATTAATGATAGGATTAAAAATGAGGAGTACTACACATATAAAGCACATTACTAAGTGTATACAGCACAATATCCAGTTATTCTCATGGATCTGGATCGGATTTTATAGATTCCCTCTAGATGAGTTCCTTGATATTTTCTTTTGTAAATGATGATGGTTGTTCAAAATTAAAGTTGAAAGGTTGAGAATAAACTGGCTCTACGTTAATATCATGAAACGGTACCAAATATAGATGACAAAGCTCCTCACTAACTACAAAACGAGGGAAGCATGTGATACGATTTTGTAAGCAAATAGCTTATTCCACAGCCACTTGGACGAAAAGATTTATGGAACTAAAAGATTGAACCAAATAGTTTTTACCGTATATAAGTCCGACGTTACTAGGTAATTTAAGCACTTGCAAATGATGTTCCACGGTAGATACCAGGTCAACAACCTTCACGATGGAGCAGAGAATAGGAATAGGGATGACTGTGTTAGAGAATTGAAGAAGAAGCTTAGAAAAAATTGAATTGTGCGTCCCACACATTGGTAGTGGGGCTCAAAATTAATTTTTTTAAAAATAAACACCCTTAATTATGTAGGATGGGTTTTAATTATTTTACAAATATTTAAATATTTATAAATTATTAAAATCGGAGTTGACCCCGATTCATTTTTTAAAAAATAAAAATTTATATAAATCTTTTACCATTTACAATTTCCATTTCATAATTCTTTAGAATAATGGTTGAAATGGATGATTCACACTAGGTACCTCAAAATAAGATGGATGAACAGTTTTGTAACTAACATTTCACCATATTTAATCCACTTGAATTTTAATTTTATTGGATTTAAGGTTTTTCTACCTTCTCGGGAACTCCTTTAAAATTTTAATAATTATATGATATCAGAATTTTTTTTTCCCCAATTTATGCATACTGCTGCTTCAATTTTGACTATGGATTTTCTGACCTTGTTCACTATTTCCCTCTGAATATTCCTTTAAAGTGAATTTTTTATAATGTTATTTCATTTATACAAAATTTGGTGAACGTCATGTTTGTTCAGACATAAACTTCAAATTTAATAAACAACTTTGATTTGGATAAAAAGAATACATAAATTAGTATGTTCAAAGAGTTACATGAATTGTATGAAGAAATTTCTCGGGAAAAGTGAAAAACAAAATCGAACTACCCTCAAATGGATGAGAAAAGAAAGGAAATTTCCTTGTGAAGATACAGAATACATGAGAAACAATTCTATCTTTAGTTGAATAAGTCGGAACTTAAAAAGAAATCCTTGCATTATTATTTGACTGTAAAAACAGTCAACGACGCGGTTCCAGCATTTTAACCCTTATCTACAAAGCCATTCCTATGGCTAAAAGCAGAGTATCGGAAAAAGTCAAACATCCACAGCGAAAGCAACAATGGTGAAGAGAGAGCCATCGGAGCAACATGATCGACCTTCGAATCCTACATCTCCAACTGTCAACAGATCTTCTGAGCAAATCCACTACCACCGTCCTCGTTCTAGCAACCCCAATGAATATTTCAGAACAATCTTGGAGTCAACTTCCAATCCTCATTACGAGAGAAAACACTCATCTGGGTCTCCTAAATTCAGTCCTTGTCCTCGCTCACATAACCAGTCCGATTACTGGAAGCTACTCTTGGAATCCGGCACAGCAATTCATAGTGATCAGAAGAAACATTCAGCTGGGCAGTCTATTCTTTCCACGAGATCATTTGCAATAACACCAGAGTCATGTGCTTCTTATCCTGATCTTACCCTTTTAGATGAGTTACTACTTGACGGGAGGAGATCTGCACCACCCAACTTTCAGGAGCTTCTCCACTCCAAAACTCAATACTCTACTGCAACTTTGACTGATCAGGACTTGGTAAATGGTCTTTCTTCTTCTTCTTCTTCTATATCGACCTCCTTCTCTTCCTCCTCCTCGACGACCTCGGAACTGTCTTCCTCCTCATCGCCGCCAGAATTAAAAAGTCAACCGCCGAAGAAATCTTATCTTGATGCAGCACTTTCTATTTCCGATATCAAGCAACACCCGAGTAGACAACTATCTTACTCTGTACAAGGTCAGCCGTCCCAAGATACGAGCTCTGAGGTTGTCTTGGACACGTCCTCGGAGAAAAGGCCAACACTAAAGCCTCCATCAGCATCTTCCAAGTTTCTATTTAAGTTTGGCAACATTGATGAATCTTTTGTAGCGAACTGTTCCAAGTATTCTGCTGTAACATTTATATCTGAGTCAGCAAAAACGGTAAATGGATTGAGGCCAGCTCGTGCCAGCAGACCCTCCGCAGGTGGGGATTCTGAATCACAGGTCCAAGAAACACGGCCTCTGTTGCGGAAATATTCTGCAGAATTAATGGCAGGCGTCGCCATCGCTTCAGGTATGTCAACCAAAGCTTTAGTAACAGCAGTTGGAAGTTTCCTGTTTTAAACTATGACTGTTGATATCCTTGTAATTGGGGCATTCTTCAATTGGTCTCTAAGCAAAAACTCTCAAGAAACACTAAGTGCTAATTATTTAAATTTGGTGTCAAAACAAAAATTTGGTGTTTTGTTCCGTATTCTAAATATAGGTATTAGGAATGCCAGTTATGAACATTAAACCAAAAATATTGAATCTTTGTACTGTACTTTTCACTTTTGAAGAGGTACTGGATATGGATTTTGAATGTCTAAATTTTGGTCTGCTGTCTCGTTTGATATTGCTCTTGGTTATGATTTTTAGTTATAATTTTTGTAATTTTTTATTAATTTTTGTGATTGAGTTTTTGTATTATTTTTTTCAGCTTCTGTGTTATGTTAATAGATTGTTTTTTTCGATTTTTATATATTTTTTTTTAACTTTTGTATTTAGAAAAACAAAAAATTAAAACTAAAGAAAAAAATGAAACAAAACAAGGCCTAATTCATTAAAATGTGTCACATCTTATTCAACAACTTGACAATTTCTTTTCCTTCTCTTGTGTCATCACAAAAGCTTTATTCCTGTAATTCTATTAAGCCTGAAGACAATATAGAGGAAGAGAATTGGATATTGGATGAAAGAGGAGGGATTATGAATCATGATGGATTAGAATTTGTTTTTGATCATATTATTAACCTCTTTTTCTGGTATGTCATATTACTTTCTCTTAGATACAGAAGTCCTGACGTAGAGAAAGAATTAGAGCTGTTAGGTTTCAACAAGTTATAGGATTGTAATAAGGTTGATTGCAACTCAAACATCAAATGAAAGTTGGGT
>JAOXYD010078255.1:0-12408 GCA_028565735.1 Pinacopodium congolense
CTAAAGTGTTTAAAGTGTTTTATTTTCATAAGAATTTTTAAACACCCAATTCACCCCCCCCCCTCTTAGGTGCCATAAGGGTAATAAATCACAATCTATATATTTTAATGATCAATTACAGATCCTAAATCCCATAAATATATTTTGCCTAACTTTTCGTATTTGTTATTTGTTTCCTGTCTTCTTCTTTGTTTCGTTATTTATCTTTCCATTTAGTTTAAATTACTTTGCATTCAAGGGATTTTTTTATTTTCGTTTTCTTTTGAGCGACATTAGGAATAACTTATAAGCACAATCATCTCTCTGTGAGATCGACTTTGACTTGCCCAATTATATAGTGGGTTAATTATGTATTTTATTATTTGTTGGTCATCAACAGACTCATCAAGAATCTACTTGCATATGCTAGTTGATTATGCAAACTTTACAATTATCTATTGATTTTGAATACCCACTTTGATTTTACTGAACAATTCAAGGTTATGACCACTATTAAGGTAAATTTGATGACTTTTTTATTTCTTTATTTTATTACTTTACTTTATTATAAATTATAGTTAGGCATACGAAGTTTGGTGCTTATGAGAATAGTACAATGACTTACAAAAAAATCAATTATAAAAATCACCAAAGAAACATGACAATTATATATTGTAGGATTGTTTAAACATATGAGATGACTTTATTTATAACTTTGTTATTATTTTTCATTTTAGTGCCAATTGTTTAGAAATTTTTAATTTGATAACCAAACTTTTAAGACTCTATTAACTCAGGTCAAAAGATTGATTTTTATGTTTATTTGCTGATATAATTAATAAAGTATAGATGTATATACTATATGGATCTCCACATGTTTGAGATAATATATTCATTAGTGTTTGATCTTTTAGAATTATTTTTCACTTTAGTGCCAAATTTTTATAAATTTTTAATTTGGTGACCAAACTTTTAAACTTATTCAATGTATTCTTTTGATTCCATTGGTTTTTTACTAATATAGTTAACAAAGTATAGATGTATATACAATGTAGAGATCCACATGATAAAATGTACACATATGGACATCCACATATACACTAGACTTGACCTGAACCAAAGTCCCAACTTAGCCCACCTATCAAAACTCAAAGATCCAACTTGACCCATCTACCTAATTACCCATCCACCTTACCCTTTTTCTAACCCAAATCACTCCTTTTCTCTAATCATCTTTAACCTTAACTCACTCTCAATTCAGTTGTCCATCTAAAATCACTTCAAAATCTTGATAGAAAAAGACCTCTTTTTCCTATTGATAAGTTAATTGTCACTTCTCTTCTACTGTTTAGAGTAATTTTGGATGAACAATTAAATCAGGAGTGAGGTAAGATAAAGATGATGAGAGAAAAAGAGAGATTTAAGTTAGAAAATGGGTTAGGTAAATGGCTAACCAAGTAGATGGATCAAATCGATTCAGATATTTAGGTTTAGGTAGATGGTTCAAATCGAGACTTTGGTTAGGTTAGATCGAGTGTGTACAAAGATGTCCATATGTGCACATCTTCACAAGGCATATACATCCATACTCCATTAACTATGTCAATAAATAATCAATGGAATCAACTTTTTGACTTGAGATGAACAAGTTTTAAAAGTTTGGTTTAAATTTTTGATACTTAAGTGAAAAAAACCCAAAAAGGTTAACTACCAGCGAACTTATTATCCCCAACAAGTGGAGATCCATGTGGCACATATATGCATACTCCATTAACTATATTAGTAAATAACTAACGAATAAACTTTTTGTGAACAAGTATTAAAAGTTTGATTACAAAATTGAAAAATTTTAGAAATTTGACACTTCAATAAAGAAATCTCAAAAGGTTAGACACCAATAAATTTATTATCCCTTTATATAATCATTTTGGGTAAATATTTATAGACAACCCTTAGTATTGATGACAAACTCCTCTAATGATTTTACTTCTCGAAAAAAGTATTTTTCATAGATTGGTTCAAAATCACCCTTACTAATTGGCATTAAATAGATTAAGAGTTGCATTTGCTTTCATAAATGGACTTAGCTCTATTTTTTGCGCAGCTAAACATTCTTACTTATCATTATTGGAGTAATTGCTGTAATTTTAGGATTTACAATCCCAAGTCATTTTATATTTTATTTCCTAGTCATTAAAATCAAATTAATAGGGCTCATAACAAAGTCAAAGTTCTTTGCCTACTTATATTTCAACTCCTAGAACCAAAATTGTACTTGATAGATTTTTTATAAGCCTATGATCAATGATTCGAAAATCGATCCCGATATGGTACTACACCAGTATTAGTGAATACTAATGCAATTACTACGTAATGTTTTAAAAAATTTTAAAATTATAAAATAGTCCCTAGATTTTGTAAAATCTAAAAGATAATCCCTGCATATATTATGCATTCCCCTATTAACTTTACTTTAACCTATCTTAAACATTTAATTGATATAATAAATATAATATAATAAGAATTATTTTCTTTATTCCTATTAATATTAATTTTCATATATTTCTTTAATAAATTAACAATCTGAATTAATATAAAAAAAGAACAAAATTAATATAACAAAAAGAACAAAAAATTAAACCACATAACCGAAGATCAAACAAAACATTAAACCACATAACTGAAGATAGATATATCAAAATATTATGAAATAATAACAATTCATAAAATAATAATCAGTTGAATGTAAACATCATAAAATAAGAATAATATATGAAATAATAAATACTATAATCAACAAAATAATCCTACATAAAAACTCTAAAAAACAGACCCGAACCTTAAAACAAAAACATATATAGTTAGTATATACAAAAAATTTAATATATACATCAAATATAAGGAAAATGAAGAGAAAAACATGAATACTTAAATCTTCATTCTTAAGGACTAAATATGTTAAAATTGTACTAGATCCAATATTGATTTGGTATAATTCCTCATCATTAAGAGGAGCCTCATCATTATCATCATCTAATTTCATTACACCAAATAACATGTCAATGCTCTCCTAACCAACTTATCTTCCAATTTACTCTCATCCAAAATATTTGTTTCTCAAAAACTCAATCTACCAAAATATTAATATAATCTAAGGAAATATGATCTAAAGAACTACTTGTTCTACTAAGAGTCCTAGTAAAAAAATAAAATTAAATTATTAATCAAATTTTAAAAGTTATATTAAATATAATAATGATAATAACAATATAATATATCTCTCCCAACGCTTCAAATTGTATCTGGCATAGACCAAATCATTCAATCTCTTGTGTTCTAATCTATTCCTCTTCTTAGATTAGATGAACTCAAACGTTCTTCAATTCCTTTCACATCTAGAAACACTCATACATTGACTCAGAATTCAAATTATAAACCTTTGTAATTCTCGAACATCGCTTCCAAATTGATCCCACTAAGTAACTATAAGACAATAAAAAAAATCTTATAAATAAATGAAGTAATGATTAATTTTAAACAAGTAACAAAAGTTAAGAAATGTATACCTGAATTAAACTTATCCCTTTTTTATATTCCTATATGCGTCTCAAAATCACTACCATCATCCTTATATACCTCTATCTATAACCTGAGGAGGTCTTGCATCATCTTATACTCAATAATAGCGGTGATAGTTATCATCATCCCCCTACTAACTTTAGCTCTCTTCAACAAATTATATTTGAAATGGACATTTGGATTGAGAAATGCCCTAGTAGCAAACAAGGCAGAGTAAATTTTTCTTTCTCATTTGTCATTAGTAACAGAAAGGAAAGGAGTATACAGAAAAATTTTATTCTTCAAGTTAGCAAGGATATGAGTGTATAAAAAAGATCTATTTTTCAAGTTAACCTTTATTGCTTCCTTCGCCCTCTTTATAGCATCATACAAATATCCTATTTTATGCTTTTCATCACTATCTATCAATCAAATTACTCTAACTAAAGGCTCGTAAACTTATATCACAAACTAACAATTAAAAAAAACTCACTATCCTAAAGTATTGGTAACCTCCAATCTGACAT
This sequence comes from Pinacopodium congolense, assembly GCA_028565735.1. Classification (NCBI taxonomy): domain Eukaryota; kingdom Viridiplantae; phylum Streptophyta; class Magnoliopsida; order Malpighiales; family Erythroxylaceae; genus Pinacopodium; species Pinacopodium congolense. The sequence goes on from JAOXYD010078255.1 coordinate 4,065, forward strand.
TGAACTTAGCTTGTTGAGAACCAAACCACTTAATCACTCATAAATATCTGTCTTAACTCCTTCTTCATAATTACAAAACTTTAAAGTGATAAGAAATTGGTTTCAAATCTTATAACCATAGGGCGATATAAATTCTTATCGTTAGTAAACTCCTCATCAGCTTCAATGCCTATGCACAGTTATAAATATACTTAGTCAACTTCTTTACCTTTTGCATAGTCTCCTCGATCACTAGAAAATATCTACCATCTTCACTATTTTTCTAATCAAATCAAAACAATGTACAACACAAGGAGTCCAAAAGAAAAAAATATACGTATTATGTAACCTCCTTCTAACTGCCCTATAAGCATTATCATTATTTGTGATAAACTGAACAATATTTTTAGGTCCAACCTCATTCATAATTTCATTAAATATCTTAAATAGAGTATCAATATTTATTACAAGGCCAAATGTATCAATTGATTTAAAAAAATATGGTCCCTTTAACTGAATAAATCAAGAAATTTATAATATAATCATGTCTCTTATTAGCCTAATCATCACACATGATTAAACACCCATATGTAACTCATGCTATTCTTTTTTCTTCCAATTAATTTTTTGTCTCAATAACACAATTGCTTTAAATTTTACCTCTATAATTATCCATCAAATAAGATTTATATCCAGTACCATAAGAGGCAATAGCATCTACCATTGGCTGATAATAGTGAGACTGAACAGCATGGAATGACACACTTATATTATACTACCATTTAATTATCATCGTATCGACATTTTAGCATCCTTCTCTTATTTGTATAGAAGGTTAAGCTCCAAAAAATGTTCTTGGAGCCAAAAAAACAAAAAATTACTTTCTCCTTTTTTTGTCAGATCTCACTGCTACCTAAACCACTTCCTTCTTCTTTCATTTATCTATAAAAATTAATCCAATTGATTAAGATAATAAACACAACAAACTAATTTCACCTAACAAACAAGCATAACTCATTACAAATACTCAATTGATGATTATACTAGATCAATAATATATCTAATTTCATGAATATACATTTAATTTTAAAAACATAACTTATTTCACCAAAATTGTAAAATTTTAAATTTCTCTATACCTAAATTAGGAAAATTTTAAATTCAATCAAATTAGATATAGATGACCATTCTACCAACTCAATCATATTTCCAATTTCATAAATACACATTTAAATTTGGAAAATATTATAAAATTTCACCAAAAATTAAAAATTCACCAATTTCTATATGCCTAAATTGGAAAATTTTTAAATTCGATAAAATCATATGCAATTAATGATTCTACTAACTCAATTATACATCTAATTCATGAATATATATTTAATTTTGAAAAATATAACACAATTTCATCAAATTTGAAAATTCTCCCATTTTTATATGCCTAAGTTGGAAATTTTTAAATTTTATCAAATTAGATATAATTGATGATTCTACTGACTCAATCATTCTTCTAGTTTCATGAATATACATTCAATTTTGGAAAATATAACTTAATTTTGTCAAAAATTGAAAATTCTCAATTTGATATCCTAAATCCACCTAAGTTCTAATTTGATTTAATTTATACGTATCCATAAAAAATTTAAAACTACAATGCTTAAAATTGATGAATTAAATACTAATTCATAACTAATTGTATGAAAATTTAACGAAATTGAAAAATCTCAAATTTAAAAGTTAAAAAATTTACCAATTTCAAATCAAAATCTTTAAATTTGATAATCAAAATGAATGTAGATGTAAGAAAGATGCTAAAGCTTCCTATCACTTGTTGAAATTTGGGTGGAAATCTAAAAAATTGCCAAAAAAAAGGATAGAAATAAATAGTTGGATAAATGGGTGTCTTATGATTATTTGGCATTTTAAGAGCAGTTTTTAAGTTATTAGAGTTAGATAAAGGTAAGAAGTGAAGATTTAAACTTAACTGTATAAGTTTTGGATGAAAAAAAAATGAGATTTAGAGGCTAAAGACAAAGAAGACCAAAGGAGAGAAGAAGAGAAATGAAGAAAAAATAAGGGAAAGAAGGGTACCGATCGATTAGTGTAGTGTTTTAATTGACATACTAGTTGACCAGTAGCTAGACTAGTCGACAACCAATATAGGCCGGTATGCCGACCCTCCATGATACGGACCTTTGTCTATGTTGTGCCTGGTCCAATCATGTACAAACTAACCTATATGAGTTTATTTGTATCAATTTTCTAACCATTGCCTATGGGATGGTTTTTTTTTTCCTTTATTTAAAAATCTTTTGGCTACAAGTCATTTGTTAGCCTCCTATTCTGTGAAGTTTTCTTCTTGTTACAATCTTCCTTCCTATTAGATTTTTACGTGCTTAGAAATAAAGTTCCATACTTTTTTTAATTATCCTCCAGCTAATGTCAAAAATTGAAAATGTTGTAGTAGTCGTATCCATAAGATAAAAGCCATAGCCCTTGAATGATATTAAGTGGAGGCACTTTGAAAACATTTGTATTGAGTTACTCTTAATTTAATGTCTTCTATTATGATTTTTTTTATTCATATATATGTTTGTGCTTACACGGGCCTATAAGATTTTTATTATATTATTGCAAGCCTAGGTTAATTTGACTTTTATTATATATGGCTATATGTATGCTTGATTGTAATGTTAGGTTGATGGATGCTAGGTAATAGCTAGCATATTACTTGCCTCTCCTTTTTATAGTAGGCTAACATTTCATTTGTTTTTGCAATCATTCGTGTTACTTTAGAGAGAGATATTTCATGCTTGAAATGATAAAAAAAAAGTTGATAATCAAACCAGAATCTTATCTTTCTTAGAAATTTGTTTGAAAAGAAATAATGGAAATGTACCTAAATCTATAAGTGAAATTGTGGAATTGTGATACTTCTAATCGATCATATTATGACTTTCTTCTTAGTTGGAAGATGGGAATCCAAAAAGAAAAACCAAAGAGTGAAATATAATAATGATAATAATACATTAATTAAGGACAATGTCCCTATTTATAGTTTTTAACATAAAAAATTACCAATTTTCCATCATTAATTAATAATTTATATTTTGAGAATTCTACACATTTTAATAGTCCCCCACACTTTATATTAGAAGACTAGACCCTTGAATAAAATTTGTCATACTTTAATTAGGTCCCTGAACTTTATAATAGTGATATGTGCATAATTATTTACTTCAATACATATATGTCTACATGTTTGTATGTATTTGTTAATATGTATGCAGATGATATACAATCCAAATTCTAATAATCTCCCACTTGGATTGCACTACCACGTCCTTATATAACAAAACTTTCAATCATATACAAGTTACTATAAATGATTTTATGTGCATAAAATTGAATATACATCATCTAACCAGATCTCATCCATTAGCATTATTGATACAAGGACCAAAGAGGCAATCATTGGGATTTATATTTGCAAGTAAAACCCCCATAATGATCTCAATCACTAACTCAACTAAATGAAATAAATCAATTGTGGATGTGTAACATGGAAATTACATGTAATGTGATCTGCACATGCCTATTTCCAACTGGTCCAACCTTAACCAAATGAGTTAGATATTTAGAGTAAACCATAGAAATTGAAAGCATCATTATAAAATCCAAATTATGCCATGACATTAAACATTAGATTAATCACAAAATTATAATATAAACTCCCACTAAATCAAATAGCATCGAATGTAACCGCATCCATATGAGCAATATGCGCATGAAAGGCTATGGGTGATGATGCCTTAATAAGCAAATCCACAAGCATGGAGTTGTCCCTATTAATTAAATACTAACCAAACCACTCTGAACTCTTTCTTTCTTAATAAGGAATTTAATGTTTATATGCTTAGATTTAGACAAAATATTATTTAAGAGGCCTTGCAATACAATTGACTACTCGTAGTCTTATAATTAACTTACGTAGCCATATTGCATTATTATAATCTAAATGACATGTAATAAATTCAGCCTCCATAATGATGCGACGAGTGTTTGCTTAGCACTCTTCCATGAAATTACTCCTCTAGTTAAAATAAATACATAACTAAATGTTGATTTACGATTATCTCGGCATCCTTAAAGTTGAAATCAGAAAGCCCAATGATCTTAAGTTTTTCTAACCTTTTATAGGTGAGCATATAATTCTTAGTGCTTTGCAAATATCTGAAGACTCTTTTGGCTGTTAACCAATGTTCTCTAATGGGATTTCTTTGGTATCGACCAAGCATTCCTACGATATACAAGAGGTTAAGATGAGTGCAGACTTGTTCGTATATCAAACTCCTTACTGCCAACACGTAAGGGACATTCTACATAAACTTGGATTCTATTTCATTTTTCAAACATTATTTTATAGTGAATTTATCCCCCTGAGATATAGGAGTATTATGAGGTCTACATTTTTTCATGCCAAACCATTGTAATACCTTCTCGATGTAATCATTTTATGATAATCTGATAATTCCACATGAAAAATCACAATGAATCTAGATTCTTAATAAGAAGTAAGCTTTACTAAGATCTTTCATTTTGAATTGCTCTAAAAGAAATCTTTTTTGTTTCTTGAAGAAGTTCTACATCACTACTGGCAAGCAAAATATCTTCCACCTATAGGACCAAGAAAATTAATTTACTCCCACTGAAATCATGTTACACATAATCTTCAATAACATTAACTTTAAAGCTAAAAGAGAGAAGAACTTGATGAAATTTATAATACCATTTACGAAAAGATTGCTTAAGCCAGTAGATGGATTTCTTAATTTTACAAATTAATTGTTCAATTTTCTCAAAAGCTAACCTTTCTAGTTGCTTCATATAGATCATTTTCTCAATGTCTTCATTAAGAAAAGTTGTCTTTACACCCATCTTATGTAACTCAAAATCAAAATGTGTCACAAGTGATATACTAGGCCTAAAAGAGTGTTTCAAGGAAATTAGAGGAAAGTCTCTTTATATTTAATGCCTTCCTTCTGAGAAGATCCTTTGATGACATGATAAGCCTTATACCTCTCCACATTGCCTTGAGAATCTCTTTTGTTCTTACAGACCATTTACAACCAATTGGTTTCACACCTTCAGGAAATAAGATGAGATTCTATGTGTCGTTATCTCTCATGGGTTATAATTCCGCACCCATGGCATTGATCCACTTATTAGCATTAGGACATTTAATTGCTTCATGGAAGGTGAGTGGATCATCTCCCACTAAGTCAATAGTTTCCTTATGCTCTTGTAGAAATAAAACATAGTCATCTAAAATTACACTTCTCATTTCCCTCATGGATCTTTTGAAAGGCACTACTTATACTTGAACTTGAGGTTGTTGACTTTGAACACCATGCTCCTCATAAACAACCATTAAGGAATAATTGGATCTTGATGGGCAGGACGTTCGACATTATCTTATATTTGAACTGAATATTGTTAAATCATGTTAGGTATGAAAACCTGATTGCAATAAATGGTAACTAGTGCAAAAGGAACATTGAACAACTCCTCTTCAAAGAGAAATTTACTACCCTTTTCTTCCCCTTTAAACTCAACATACTTAAAGAATTAGCCATTTCCCATCTTAAACAATGTTATTGTTTTGGGGTTATAAAACTTAAACCCCCATGATCTTTCAATGTATCTTATAAAGTAACTTCTAATAGTTCTAGCATCCAGTTTCTTTTCATTTGGCCTATAAGGCGTTGCTTTGGCTGGGCATCCTCAAATGTGCAAATGTTTTAAGACAAGTCTTTTACCTGTCCATAACTTATAAGGGATTTTTTTAGTAGATTTTGTAGGGACTTGATGATGTGATTGTACTCTACTTAAGTTTTAATTAAATTTTAACCAAGAAACACACTCACTAAATGATAACTTACAGAAAAGGCAAGTTCACCTAATCTAGAGTCGATCTATGAGGACTGTTATTATTGATGAATTCCTATCTAAATTAGCTAACTTATCAAAAATGATAGATTGATTGATTAACGAAAAATAAAATAAGTAAATAATTATAATAAAAACTAAGATAATTGCAAAGATTGACAATTAAAGATGAAAATAGGATTCATGTAATTACATCCTTTAAGATACCTGCATATTCATTGTATTCTTGTATTAACTCAAATTCCTTGATTTATTAGACCATAGACTCCCTAATGTAAATTGCACTCTCTCTAGAATTATGCAACCCCCTTCAATTCAACAAACTAGGCAAAAGTTCTCTCTATCCCAATTTATAGATTGAATGCATTACTTGGTTCTATGGAATCTATTATTTTGATTAAGCTCTCAACTAATCCAGATATCTTACGTAAGCCTATCTCTAAGTCTCTATGCAAGATACTTTGTGGAGTGATCAAATGCATGCAATTGATCTTTCAATCTAATCATATACAATCAAAGCCTCGAAAACAACATTTACGTTTGCATAACAATTGCATTCAAAGTTTATAAGCATCCTTGACAAATCTAATTCAAAATCTAGTACTTAAGAGTTAATCCAAAAATAACTATAAACATTAAATATTAGAGTTTGTAAAATCCCAAATCCTAAAAGAAAATTAGTTCTTACACATTGAAATAATCTTACAAACAATCATAAGAAAGAAGGAATTAAGAAATCTCATCGTGAATTTGTCTTCAATCCTAAATTTTTTATGCTTGATGTATGAAATTCAATCTTTGATCTTTAATTCCATGTGGTTAGATCCATTCTTCTCCTTTAAATTCAACCAAAACCCTCAAGAAGAGTCTAGGACTTGTCTATTTTAGAGCAGTGGTTGCCTCCTCCTTAAATAAGGCTTCCAATACCTAAAGAACCTAAAAATTATATCAAGGGGCATGATTCTCAAGGATCACTCCTCCTACATTTTCTAACTTCTACCTTCCTTAGGTCTTTTCATCATAATTTTCTCTCCACTTATCCTTTTCCCATGAAATTTGATATGTAGAGTACTCACATGTTGTTCTTAAATTTCAAAAAGCTTCATAGCAATCCGAGTTCTAGAAGTGAACCCAATACCTTCTCAAAGTCACTTGTACCAAAATTGTTTCTTGTTTAAGCTTCTCTTATTCTTCACTTGATGCATCCTTTATAACTTGTCCTATGGCCTTAAAATGAAGTATGAAGCTTCCTCACATTATGTTTTTGAATGCCATATTTACTCCATATCATTTGTAATCCTAAAAGCATGCTAAATTAATCTTTAAAATCATATATAATTTAATAAAACATGAAAATCACATTAGTAACATCTCATTTAAGGATTTTAACTAGAATTACGTGCAAATAACATGAAATTGCATCTAAAACTTCACCTAAAAGCACTAAATCATGCCTAAAATATGTATGTTTTGATGCCTATCAAATACCCTTACACTTAAGATGTTTTTTGTTCTTAAGCAATGACTAGACATGCACTTAAAAAACATCCATTGAGAGTTAAGAGTTAATTGAGTACAAAAAAAAACTTTTAATCATTGTTTTTCATTTAAATTGTGAATCACAATTCAATCATGACAAAAAAAAAAACTTGGTTATCACACTCAACACACTATTAGTAATTAGGTAACCTTTAATGCATAATATCAAACATCTATGGATCATTATGTAAACTTGTTCAAGGAACTCGCTTATGCAAAGTATAGTTTACTCTTTTTATTTTGAGCAATTTGTTTTTTAGGTTCACCTCATCTTTTAACAAGAGGGAAAACAATTTATTGTGAATATCCCCTGGTTATTCAACTCAGTTTATCTTTTTAGCTTGTTTGCAATGTCACCTAGCCTTTTGACATGAAGGTAAACATTTTGTCTTAAACACCCTCGATTACTCAAGTAGCTCACAATCGCAAATGGCTACTAACTCCACTCATATACTTCAAATTTTTCATTAATATGAAGCAAACGAAGTAAGTTTTTGCTCGTTTAATTTAAACTCAATCATACTTTTTATTCGTTAAAAACATATTCTATTCCAAATTCACATAATCGTTCATATGTAACCACATTTTTAAATTCAACATTGAACACAAAAGATGCCTAACATCACAAGAAAAACACACAAAAAAATAGAAGAAAAAAAGAAAAAATTAGGTTAAAATTAGTCAATAATTTTTCAATGCTCACCTCAACACAAACATTGATGAAATTATAAAACTTTAGTTAATAATCAACTCTCAATCTTAATCATTCATCATGGATTTCGTCATGGCTTTTCTAATCACTACTTTCAAACTCCTAAAAACTTAATTGTGTTAAATAAACAATAAAACCTACATGTTCAACTCCCCCCCCCCCCCC
>JAOXYD010078266.1:0-12407 GCA_028565735.1 Pinacopodium congolense
AATTGTTTCTTTAATAATTTAAATAATAAATTTCTTGATTTATTAAAAAAGTATTTTTCTTGATTAAATTTGAAAAATATTTTAATTTATTTATTAAGACAAATTCAAAAAATTTAGATAAACTTGGACCTCAAAGTTAACAATTAAATGAAAAATTAATTTTGTCAAAAAACTCGAGTTATGGTTCTCTACTAATCTACTAAAAATCAAAAATTGAAAAATAAAAAAAGTTGATTAATGCCAAATAAGGCATTTAATATGCAAAAATAACATAGCAATAAATTTAGAAAAGTTGACATATATTATAAGCTTTTGTATGAAAGGCACCTAAAAACTTCTCATTAAGTAAAATACTAGACTAGGCATTCTCAAAATATGATAGAATCAAGAAATGTACCATAAAGTATTGTAATCTTTATAAAGATTAATTTCTCATCACCTAGGGTGTTTCTTCCTCACTTCTTTTATCTTATTATGTGTAAAAATGTTGATTATTGTCATCAAAATGATTTTTAAAAAGAAGAACATAGTGATCAATCAATGTTAGACATTAAGAAATGCTAGTTGACTAATATATCAACCATTGTTCTAATAAATTCTCGGTATAAAAATAAAAACCTTATTTTAACTTATATTAGTTGACCAATCCTTTTAGTTTGGTTCACTAATAGGGTGTCAAAAACTCAAAATGAAGATATTCCTCTGTATTTCCTCAATCATATAATATTCAAACATCATTAAACCTCTCAAAAATAAAAAAAATCACTCTAATTAACCTAATTCACGCCTATATTCTTAATAATCTCATACCTTATAAGACTTACACATTCAAAATAAGACAATCACACCAAAAAATTAAAATAACACAATAGTGTTTATAGTTTGGGATCTTAGCAAGGAAACAAAGATCCCTTGAAGATTAGAAAAATGTCATGCAAGTTCATGTGATCTGCATCAAGTGCATTTACTATGAATTACAAGATGTTCATGTAGGATTAATAGTAACCAATATTCTTAAGGGCTAATTTTTGTTCTAAACTTTAAATTGAAAATTTTATACTTTAATGGTATTGCCACATTTGAAAAACAAGTAATTTCTAACTTTTCTACTATATAATTTATCTTTCTTTAAGTAAGTTCATCAAATAGATAAAAATGTATAAATTTTTTTTCTAAAACCTCTTAAGTATGCTTTTCTCATATGCCAAATATCTTCTCTTCTCCACCATTGACATATTTTATTTTACTTATTCAATTTTGATGTTTAGCATAAGGAGTAGTTAACATTTCATGCATTATCATAAAAAGTATTGAATTTATTAAAATAAGTTGGAAATTATTTTTATAAATTTGCATCTTGATTAATAACCTATTTTCCTTTGAAAGTTCATTAAGATATAATCAAAAATATTTACTTTCATTAAACAAAGATTATCACATAAAATTACAAATACCAAAGTAAATCAAGTGAAAGTTTTAAAATTTTCTTATAATTACCTTCTAAAAATGATAGCTTGTCAGTGAAAGACGCTACAAAGTTCATCACTTTAATTCGAACATGTAGACTATCCATTAATTTTTTTATTATATTCATAATGTGAGACCCATGAATTGATTTTCATCTTTGATTGATAAAATGGTTAATTTAATGGCCTTAATTTATTATGAAATTGTGTATTTTGATGGTTTTTGAACTTCAAAATCAATTTAATCCTTCTTATTGGTTGTGTACTTGAATTTTTGTGTTTCAAAGACATTATCAAATTTTAATTTATTTATAATTTTTAAGATGTGTAAGTGCTAATTAAATTGAATTTTAATAAAAAAATTTAGTGGAGAAAGCATATTGGTTCATTTTTTATCACCACTAAATACTATTGGATATTTTAATTATAACTTTTGATAGAAATATTTAGTTATGTTGATTTAATAATTTTAAATGACTAACAGAAATATTTACATTTTATAAGCAAACATCAAAAGTTCATAGTGAAATAAAATAGGAGAATTTGAAGAAATGTGCGAGTTCATGTTGTATCTATATATAACTTTGTTTGGTACTTTGTTTATAAATTTTGATAGAAATATCGAATGGATTAATTCAAGAGACTATGAAAATAAATGAGAACTATCTATAATCCATATGAACATATTAGCATCTAATATTGATTAAACAAACTCTAACATAATCTACTTATTAATTAGTCCAAACACACAATAAGCATGGTGTAAGTTTTTTCATTAAAACTTTAGATTGGAAAAATGTTAAGATTGACCACACATACCCTTTGATAGAACTTTTTAAAACAAAATACTATCAATAATTTTATGAGAAATAAAAGAAAAAGGAGTAGAGAAAAATTGCAAGTGACATGAGAGAAACCATTTTAAAAGGATAAAAAGAAGATTTTGATAGATTAAAATAGAAAAAGTAAGGATTAATATGGAATTTGAAAAAAAAAAAGGGATTTAAGGTGTTATACAATTAAAACAAATAGTACTTGAAAAATAGGCTTTTTAAGGTTGGTCATTTATTGATTAATAAGTTATGTGTCAATTAACGATTTACATGTCCAATTCCTTGATTTAGAAAGAATTGCAAAAAAAATCCTAACTTAAGAATATAAAAAATTGGAGATTTGACTAAATTGAGATAATTAGGATTCTTGATCATACTTTTTGAATCAAGGGAGGTTCTAATCATGTGTTTTGATGATTAAAAAATATTTTTATTACTATTATATTGGTTTTGATATGCTAGAAAGCTAAGAAAATGCAAAATGTATAAGGACATGTGTTTAAACCTAAGGAGAAGTCAATTTATGAAGGAAAGAATATTGGAGCAAGTATTAAATTGTTAAAGTTAAGATTAAGATATGAAGATCAAGATTGAATAAGTTTAGGATATTATTTAGTATATACTAAACCTGATCGTAATCAATACTTAGAAGGACTCGCTTTTGCATGTCATATTTACATAATCATTTGCATATAATTTTTGGATACATGTTTTAGTGATTAGATAAGTTTGAATATGGAATTGGCATATTAGGAATTATTTTAGAATTTTTTATTAGTATAAAATTGCTTAATCAATAGGCAATCTAGTGAAGAGTGTTAAAGTATGCCTCTTGATGAGTTTAAGTGATTTGAAATATTGCTTGAAGTTGTCTAAGTATATATAATTGTGTTTAAGTCAAGTTTGCATGTGAATTTTTGTTTTGCAATGTTCATGAAAGTTGTTTAATGTTTGAAAATGAAAGGAATAGTAACTTAGTATGAAAAAGTTTCAAATGACAGGTCAAATTTTGAGTTTATGATCTTTGAATCAAATTTTCTATTAAAACAAGTTCAAATTATGTTTTGAAACTTATATGAAGCAGTTTTGGAATAAATGAAACAAGTTTGATATATTTATATGTTGGTTTAGTTTTGGTCTTAAACTTGAACTATTCTAAAACTTTGTTTAAATTGTCATAAACAAAGGCATTTCATGTTTTTATCATAATTTATTTGTCTTGGTATCACATTTTACTCATTAAATGATTTGGAACTTGCTTGAATTTTGAGTTCAATTGGTTTTATCACATTGATGCACATATCTGAAGAATCTAGAATTTCATCTACACAAGGATTAGTCAACCAATCCAAATAACTAGTAGATCATCCATCAGTCGACCAAACTATGACCAGTCAACCAATCTTTTATTGGATGCAACTCTAATGGCTAGTTTCGAGCTCCAGGTTTCAGCAGTTTTTTACATATGAAATGACTAGTTTTTACTTTTAATGACTCCAATCTATTCTTAACACTATATATATGTGTTCTAAACCTTTTATAAGGTTCCTAATGCCATTTTAAGAGAATTATAAGCCTTGAAGTCCATTATATTCTAAGTTTGTGAGTTTTATGTTCTTCATTATTCATCTTGATTCTTATTAATATAAATTCGTTTCCAAAGCTACAAACTTTTTATTTTCAATAATTTTTAAAGATTCAAGAGTTTCATTGTTCATTTATTTTCATTTTAGGGTTCTATTTCATTAGTTTTAAGCTCTCATAGTAATGTATACCAAATTTGTCTAAATTTGTGTATTTCATCATTCATACTTATCTTTCATTGTTTTAATCTGATTTTTTGCTTTAAAATTGTTCCAATATGTTATTCTTTTGTTTTTTTTAATCTTATAGTAGGTTTATTGAGATAATTTTGGGTGTTTATAAGGTTAGAGATGTTTATTATTAGAGCTAGAATTGAAACTGGTCATATTTGATAGCTTTGGTATATTAATTGATTAATCTTGCTCTTGAATGTTTATAAATTTAGTTTTATTGTTTCAATCTATTGTTAACTGATTGATTAAGGTCCGAACATGTTTATTGTATTGTTTTTATGTCATTTTAGAGGTTGAAATGTTTATATTGAAGTTGGAACTTAAATACTATAGTTTTGACAATACTTGTGTTCTCTTCGATTAATATTATTGTTTGAAGTTTTAATTCTCATTTTTATTATTTGAATCATTTGGTTTCTAGTATATTAAAGTTCCAAGAGGCTTGTTCTATTGATTTTTATATCTCCAAAAATCCTAGAAACGTTTTTATTGTTTAAGCTTGATTGAAACATCATTAAGGTGTGATTTGTTCCTTAATTTGGGTCTTGGATTTGGTTAATTAGTTGTTAAAATATAGGCTTCTCTTTGCTATTAAAAAAAGTGTTAATAGTTTGCTCTTGATATGCGATAAATAAGGTTTAAGTTATTTATGATTGTTGAATGTGATTTACATTAATTTATGCAATGTATGAGCATTAGAGATAAAATTGGTGATAGTGTTTGATATAGTTACATTCATTGCATCATTTTAAGCTATCTGAGTATTGGTTTTTATCAAGATTATAAGGTTCCTCTTCACCAATTTATAAAGAAGATTGCATATGTTACTCTTCATCCTTAAACAATATTGTATTGAGTTACTCTTCATCCTTAAATAATATTGTATTGAGTTACTCTTCACTCTTAAGTAAGATTGTAAAGGTTACTTTTCACCTCCTTTATAGAAAGAAAGATTATAAAAATTGCTCTTCACCTCCTTTGTGGAAAGAAGAAGTTATACAAGTTACCCTTTACCCTAAGGAAAATTAGTATAGTTGAAACTTCCTAAAAGTAGTTGGGGAGTGAAGGGTTATTAAACCCCTATAAATCATTATGTATCTTCTCTTTCTTATCTCTTTAAGTTCATGCTTATTATATTTGATTTATAATTGATTGAATTTTATTAATATTGGCAAAATCATATCATTTAATTTAGGTTGAATTTTGGTTTAGAGATTTCATATCCTTTAAAATTAGTTTAGGTGGTTTAAATTCCTTAGTTTAGTAAGATATTTTTAAATACCCAATTTACCCTTCCTCTCTTGGGTGCCATAAGACTTTCAATAATAAACACCAAGGAATTGCATGTTATATGTCATGTAGTTGCTATTACATGTTCAATTTATGATTTAAGGTACCTTCGATACACCACCATGGTTGAATGTTTCATTTGAATACATTTTATGAAGTTTGTTTCTATTGCGTGTGATTAGTGGATTATGTTGATTGTTTTATGTTATTAAAGCCCTCTAGGAACACTTGTTTGTTTCAGTATATAATACTATGATATATTTATATATTAGATGAGAAGTCAGTAGAGGATCATTATGATATAGAGAGGATGTCATCAATATTACTCCTCTAAATAGATCTTAATTAGTCTTAGATAAAGAAAGAGACTTGATTTATTTATTTAATTCTTAATGAGATTTGAGATGTTTAGTAACTTTTGGTAAATAGTAGGTTAAGCCTAATTCATTATTTTCTATATTGCAAATTATTGCAACATTAATAGATGATTACAATAAATTATGAGTTATTCCTTTCTAAAATTTTTGAAGTTTAGTGAGTTGGTAATTCCCAGCCTAGTAATGAGACTGTTATGATTTGGCCTTAACATTATGTGACAATTTATAAGAAGTTCGATGAAATTAACTTAGATTTAGGACATGACATATAAAATTTGAATAGCTAAAATGGTTAAACCTTTTATGTCATAAATTCGCTTCATTAACTTCATCCTTATAAGAATATCAATTGTGTTATCTTTTTATTAAAGATGTTAGTTCTAGATGGCATACTTAAAATGGGGGTAAATTAGGTGTACAAAAAAATTTTAAACTTTAGGCCTAAACCACTTAAACCAATTTTTTCTAGGTATGAAGTTGTTAAGAAACAATTCAACTTAAGTGGGATAATATGTCAAAATAATTAAATTTTTAAAAAATTAACCATAATTTTCATAAATAAAAGAATAATCTCCATTTAGATGTTTTGCTATGTCAATCTTCCTTAGAGTGAAGAGAAATTCCTACAATAATCTTCTTTCCAATTAGGATGAAGAAAAATCTAACAATCTTACTTTAAGATAAAGAGTAACCTAATACAAATATTTCTTTAAATAGTGTGAAAAGTAACCCTTTCCTAATCAATCTCAATATAAAATCAAGCCCCAAAACCACATGCTGACAACCTTAACTTAAACATACACAAATAAGATCTCTTTTCTCTATCAGAACAATGCTTAAAAGAGTTCGAAGATACAATGAATGCAAGTGTGTAAACTTTACATAATCTCTTAAACTCATTCAATTTAATTTCAACACACAACTATTTCAGTCTTTCTAAAAACACATCAACATACATAAAGATTATTTCATAATACTTAGAATATGTATTTATGGCCTTCTTATGCTCAAAAACCTATTAGAAAGTCAATTTAGCCATTAGATCCATCAAGAAGATGTTATCCAGTGAAAAGGTAGGCATTGCCTGACTTTCAGCTTAATCGTTCAATTACCATTCATAGAGCAATCGGCCAGCCATTGGTCAACTATTCCCTTCATTTAGTTAGCTAATGTGTCTATTTTTAAGGGTTTAATTGACCACATGACAAAAATTGTTCGATCAATCCCCATAAAAATTCAACTGATCGACCAAACAAAAATCACTAGATAACCGATGGTTTTGTAAAACTAGTTATAGATTTTACAGCAATCTTAATCTAATCCAAAAAAAATCCAAAACAATTTATTTTTTCTGAAAACAAATCCAAAAAAATTTCACACGTCCACCATAACGTTTTGGTGATCAAAACCCAATAATTGAACTCAAAAACTCAAAATGTCTTTACACATGCAACTTTGACTACATTTTAAAATTTTTATTTCAAGACCAATTATTAACAATATCCAAATCATTTCTTTTACTTCAAATCCAATTTATACAAGTTTTAAAAAATTTCCAAAGTATTTTTTAAGACCAAGACCTTTCAATTAAGATTAAAAAACCAAATATATCTTGGTATATGACGATTTGAACACTTTTTTTAACTTTTCAAAACTTTCAATCTTTTTAAAGTTTACTAAACTTTATAAAACCATGTTTTCATAAAAACTTAAACAAGTGCTAAAATTTTTCAAAATTAATTTTATATAACGAGAAATTTCAATTAATTTTAAAAATAAAATATATCTTTACTTATGAAAGTTTGTGTACTTTTTCAAAGCATAAGCAATTCAAAACCTTTCAAACAATTTCTAAGCATCTCAAAGCCATTTTTCTCATTAAAATTTGACTCACGAATTTAAAAACTTTCTTAAAACATCTTGACACATTAAGAGAAATTTCTTTCAAACTTTTCATAAAATTCCTCTTGATTATAAAGTACTAAATGCATATTCTTAATATGCAATGCAATGATCATGAAAATATTTTATGTAGAAATCACAAATGCAAATTATTATACAAATATTAAGCCCTGCAAGCTTTGAAAAGATCGAAGTAAAACTTAAAACTAAAAATACAACTTTAAACTTTTTCAACTTTGATCTCATACTTGATCTTCTATTTTGATCTTTACTTCAAAACTTTTTCTATCATTATCATTTTCTTTATGACTTGGCTTCCTCCTCGGGCTCCATCATATGTTCTTGCACAATTTGTATTACTCTATTACATCAAAACTAAACATTATTAACAATTATTTTTTGTCGTCCTCAAAACTACAAGTTAGACCATCCCTTACCTCCTTTTTGCATCACCAATGCACTTCTTACTCCTCACTTGGTTTAATAAAAGAAAAGCAATTTTTCATTCATATTAAAAGATTTATTAACTATCTTTTAAATGTAAGTTATAACTTTTTTTAGGTATTTAGCTTAAAATTAATAATGTTTTAATTAATACAAGTTTTAAAAAGGATATTATAAATGAGTTTTGTATATGTTTAATTTTAAAAAATCATTAATATTTTTCTTTTAACATCAAACTAATCACCATTAACTTCCTTCACTCTAAAAGTTAATGACTTCCTGAGCTTTTCGACATAATATAAAAATGTGATATAATTTATGTAACTACTATTTATAGGCCTTAATTTATTATTATTAATAAAATATTAATAAACAAATTCTCTTGTACTTGTTCTTGATTGTTAGCATCATATGCTTATCGCTTCTAGTCTTTAATCTTTTTATTGCAAATTTTTTTTATATGTTTCATTTTGTTACAAGTCCTATACTTTAAATTAAACTTGAAATAAAAATAATTTAGAGAATGGTTAATTCTTATAGGAGAAGGAGATTTACCCTTCTTATCATTTGACATATTGGAATCTCCTTTCTTCTTTCACATCTCTTCCTTTTACCAGTTTATTTCCTCATATCATTATAACTAGTTTATTCCTCATTATGTTTTACTTAAATAACATTCTCAAATATTTTCTTTTATCTTATGACTCTAATTTGCTCAATAATTGATAAAATTATTGTTAATTCTAGTAAGGACAAGTTTAATACATCTTTAAAGTCCCTTAAATAAGAGACTTAGAGTTGTTAGGGGACCTGATTACCTAATTTTGTCGGTACTAAAGGGGAGAGAGTCTTGAAGGTATACCTGAAACATTCTTCCTTTCCATCAAAGGTTGTAACAATTGAGTAGAGAACCTTATTCAAACTTGATGCGGCCATTCAATCAATAAAATGCTAATACAAGTATCGTACTGATAAAAGTCCTTAATCAATTTTTATCCAATCCCAATCTCTTACTATAGAGTAAAGCAAAGACTCATATTTAGAGTTTTTAATGATTTTTATTAGTACTTCACTAATAATTCTTTTTCTATTAAGTCCTTTTATAACATTCTAAATTGGTATACCACCTTTATTTGTTTGTTAGTTGGTATATTACTTAATAGATACGTTGTAGAAATCTCCATCTAGGGTTATAGTTCTAGACACTTCTGTAAATAGGAATTGTTCAGCTTTATTCAATCACCAAAAAACACTTTATACAAGAGAAGTCACAAGAGAAGTAAGACAATAATTAAAACGCTGCACTTACGACAAAATGGTGCAGTATTGTCCCAGTGTATATGCTAACTACTAAACAGAAATAAAACAAGTAAATACAAGAATACACTAAAAACTCTACAGCCCCCCTCAAGGTGGTGCTTGGTGCTAATCAACCAAGCCCAACTTGGACAGCAAAAAGGTGAAAGTTGGAGCAGGCAAAGCTTTTGTAAACAAATCAGCCAACTGTTGCTTAGAAGGAATATGTTGAGGAAGAACGAAACCTTGCTTGTATTTATCTCGAATCAAATGGCAGTCGATGTCCAAATGTTTCGTTCGTTCATGAAAAATGGGGTTAGCAGTAATATGAACAGCATGGGAATAGGAAAGGAAACAATGAACTGAAAATCATGCAAGAGGTAAGAAATCCATTGCAACTCACAAACCGTAGTGGAAAGGCTGCAATACTCAGCCTCAGCGAAAGACCGAGAAACAGTGGACTGTTTCTTAGTTTTCCAAGAAACCAAGGCATCGCCTAAAAAGATGCAAAAACCTGTCAATGACCATCTACTAAAAGGATATGTAGCCCAATCTACATCACAAAAAGCTTGCAGATTACAAGAGTTGTTGTAAGGAAAAAATAAACTTGTGGAGGGAGACATCTTCAAGTATCTAAGGACATGAAGGGCAGCTGTCCAATGTTGCTCGATAGGAGCCTGAACAAATTGACTCAGTTGCTAGGTGGCATGAGTCAGATCTGGCCTAGTGAAGCCAAGGTAAAGAAGGCGACCAACTAACCTCTTGTACCTATCGAGATGCACCAATAAAGTTGAAGAAGCATTATTAAAACAATAGTTAGGGGGTAAGGGAGTGGCAGCCCCTTTGAAACCTGTCAAGCATGTATCCTTGAGAATATCCAAAAGATATTTTCTCTTATTCATATATAATCCCGAATCTAACCTAGCAAGTTCTAACCCAAGAAAATATTTTGCAGAATCCATATCTTTGATGGTAAAAAGAGCATGCAGAAACTGTTTTATTGGTTAAAGACATTTTATAGTAGGAACCATAAGTAAGATATCATCAACATACACAATGAGGGCTATATAATCAGTTCCTTCAGATTTTATGAAAAAACAAGGATCATGCATAGACTGGACAAATTTCTGCTGACAAAGAGCAGTAGTGAGCTCAGCATTCTACTGGCGGGAAGCTTGCTTAAGCCCATATAGAGATCGTTTCAAACGACAACGGGTAGATTTAGAGGAGTGACTTTTCCTTCATGACACTTTATCTTCTTCTCCTTGACTCATACTGCATGCTTTTTGATAGCATTGCAGTTTCTTTTCTTTTTCTTTACCGTTATTTTATTTGCATTTCATCATAGTTTAATGCTTGTCTTTTAGTTATTTTGAGTGTTTTTATAGGTTCTGCAAGGATGGTTGTGATGCATTATTAGATTATCTTTTTAAAGGAAGTTTCCTCTTTCTCATTTCCTACCCTATATGTTTTATTTTGACTACTTGAACATTAGAGACAATGTTCTACTTAAGTGGGGAAGGGGAATGAGATAATTATTATGTGATAGATACCCACTTGAATTTTTGCAAGTCTTTTTTGTAACCAACTTAGATATTTTATTGAAAATCATGTTGAGTTTGATTAAATGTTAATTGGTATATCTTGTTGTGATGCATGTGATTAATATAGTTATTATGAACTAATTCTTATTTGATCATGACATTTTTTAATTGTGGTTGTGAATATATAAAGGAACCTGTTCCTTTTGCATAATGTTAAGTTGAAGGAAGCTTTAAGTGAATTTGCATATGAAGTCGGAATATAATTTAAAAGATACACAATGAATTCAATTATGTAAGTGAATTTAAAAGTCTATGTAATTAGTTGTTAATATTGATGAAAGAGCACATTTGGTTGGCATCATGACTTTAGAAAATGGATACTTGATTATTATTATGATGTTTTACATGTTAAATCCATTTTTTAAATAATAATAATAATAATTTGAAAAAATATTGAATAAATGAGCAATAATTTAATCTGCTAACTTTATATCACAAAAAAGTCGAAATTAATGAGTGGTGTTAGTAAGTAGTTGGTATAAGATTCTTGGTTGAATAACTGGAGATGCTCATGACAAAGTGTTCACTTTCGTGTTACAAGACTAAATGACCTCCTAACCAAGCCTAAAATGCTCAATCAATGAAGTACTTGAAGGTGTTTTTGCTTATTTGTTTTCATTTTCTATATAAGATTGATTTTTGTGATTTGAGTTGAAGTTTGAAGAAGAAGTGAGGTAAATTGAGTAGAATTGTGATTTAATATGAATGATTAGTTCCATAGCACTTTTGATAAATCTTTCATAGTTTAATGAGTGAAATAAGATTTTAACTAAACGATCAAAATATGACAGGTTTGCATAATGATCTTTGAAAGTTTCTTGATATTTAATATAATGCTTAAGGAGTTAAATCTACTATAAATAAAAACTATATATGCTAATCCATGATCAACCTAGAATTAGATTGTATTAATCATATTTGATTGCATAAATTATGTTGAGATGTCCAGTTAACCTTTAATCATCTATAACATATGTTCTTTTGAGTACCTAAATGAGTTGCTTAAGGACAAGCAACAATTCAAGTATGGAGGTGTTGTTAATGGATGGTTTTCAATGCATAATTTGCTATGGTTTCATCCATTTATTACATGAATTATACCAATTTAGAGTTATTCTAACTAATTTTAGGTACATGGTGAATTAGGAAAAAAAATAAACCAGTTTGGGATTGAATTGGAGTAAAATGAGGCATGGAGGAAAATCTGCAAAACCAATATGGAGGGTATTTCTCGCACAAACCTACCGTATAGTTTCAAAATTCATTCACCATAACGGCGGCATCCCAAGGCCCCGTATTGGTCACTTTATACAGAGTTTTCATTTATTTTAGTGGCAATCTCGACTGAAACACTACAAAATTTAATCCTAAACCCTAG
>JAOXYD010078277.1:0-12407 GCA_028565735.1 Pinacopodium congolense
TATATTATCTTACGAGTAATAAGTGCAAGTTATAATTCATTAATTATCTCAGAGTTTAGAGCATAAAAAGATGCATGCCATCCTAAAGTTCATAAAAAACCCAAATCCTATAGAAAGATTAGTTCATACACATTGTATCAGTCACACAAACAACCAAAAATAAGAGTGAAATAAGAAAGCTCATAGTAAATAATATTGAATCCTTGAATCCTTAATTATTGCTACGTGAAATCCTATCCTTAGTCTTCTAATTTATGCATTTATATCCTTCTTTCCCTTCATGAATTTGCGAAACCTTCATCAATGGTTTAAGACTTATTTATTTTCCCTTGGCAACTGATTAATTTTGTATAAAGGCAAGAAGATCCATCAAATAACCTAAAACAAATTAATTGCATAAGTTGGAACCACCAAGATCACGAATAGGATCACAACCGTGATCTTAGCCATGATTTCTTCTAGACAAAAATCATGGCCAAGATAAGGAATTTATGGTTATGATTCTAGCTGCAATCACTATAACTTATATACTTCTTTCGGTCTTCTCAATATCTCTTACATCTTTCATCCTTTATCTATAAAATTTGATATGAAGCTTCCCAACATGATACCCTTACTTCCCAAGTTACTTCCATATCTCTATAAACTTGAATGATGCTTCCCATGGCTCTTCAAATTCCTATAAAGCATAACTAAATATAAAAACAAACTAAGCAACATCTCATTCAAAGCATTTAACTCAATATGAATAAGAATCACATGGATTTTCATTTAAAATTCAATCAAACAAGCACCAAATTATACCTAAAATGTGTATGCTTAAGCAGCTATCATCGAGTGAGATCAATGATACATTAACTCATTTACTCCTTATGTAGAAGTATAAAGGATTCTAAATGATTAAGCCACGACTTCTAATGGAATCCTTGATACATAAGTATAGCCCTTATGATGTATGTTGTAACGATTGTTTAGACCTACCTTTAAGGTAGTTGAATTATGCCTTTCACTAAGGTCTTGCTATGGTGCTTGTTTTACAATAACAATTTGGACTAACATACTTATATGTTAAAGCCTTTTGCTAAGGTTTTGCATTATGATTGTATTGTTTGTGCCATGATGGATTGATAGTATTAGTTGACTCTTATGTAACTCCTATGAAGTATAACCATTTCATTTAATTCAATTTTTTTAATTCAAAAAAATAAAAATAAGAAATTAATCATCTTATTTATTAATATAATTATATATAACAAAGAAATTTTAAATAAATTTAATTTATTTTCATATTAAATGAATAAACATATTATTAAAATTTTATTAGTATAACAAATTTTTAATAAAATATTTATTAATTTATTTTAGTATAATTAATAAATATAAATATAATAAATCAATATGTTTGACGCATAGCACTTTTATGATTTGCAAATTTCTAGTCGTCGTCTTGTAACATGACTATCCATGTAGAGTATCATGTATTTAAAAAATGTCGTATCAATTAGAGTTAACAACATAATTTAAGAGAATGATTGATTTTAAACATTGCACTAAATATAAGGGTGTTTTACAAAATTTTTAAAGCACATACTGTTTTAGTGGAATTGATGACGGTTGATAATTGTGAAGAGTAGGCACATTAATTAAACAATTAACCACTGAAATAAGGGAAAATTGACATCAAATAATGACCAAAAGCACTATGAATTTGACCCTTAACAACTCCCCCAAACTTAAGTTTTTTCTTGTACTCAAGCAAACCAATTCATCAACTTTCTCAAACTAGTATATAATTATAGAAAAATTAATTCAAATTTAACAAAATTATTATTGAAAATGTCTTCTTCATCTTTAAAAAATAATGAGTAATCAAAATGTTATATAATCAATTAATCATATAAATTTGCAAATTCATTTAAATCATTTCATCCTTTTTCAACTTTCAACCTAAATAAAAAAATCAATTCCATATGTAAAAGACAAATATAATGAGTTTAATGCATCAACTTTCAAAATAGTTTCACATTCTTTATTTAATAATTTATTAGGTAACTAATTAATTAAATATATGAGCAACTTGGTTGAGAAATAACTCAATCTTTTGACATGAAAGTGAACAATTTGTTGTGAACAACCCCTGGTTACTCAATTGAGTTACACTAAATCAACTAGCAATAAGCATGACTCATAACTTTAACCTTATACATATACGCACACACACACCCCACACACATATTACTTTATTTTATTTTATTTTTCTCTTTTTCTTTCTTTTCTCTTTTATATATATACATATATGTATAAGATTAGAAATCAGCGGAGTGAATTATGCTCACTTATTTAATTAACTAAGTTATTTATTTATTTATTTATTCTAATGATAAAAGTGTTTTAAAAGAAGTCACAAAATTACTCACTAATTTGCATTTTATATGTGGAATATCATTTGAATCATCAGGTATTTGTTATTTAAATTATGAAATGAGTTAAAGGCATTTAGTCATTAATAATTAAAAATAATCATATAACATTCCAATTGTCAAAATAATTAAATTTAAAAGAAAATATGGACAATAATAAGCATCAAAATCAAAAAAAACTTTCCACAAATTATAGTTTATTAAAAGAAAATCGATAAATTGATATACTATAAGACAATAAATACTCAAGTGTGCTTAACTAACATGTCCTTCCTCTACACTTAAATTGAACATTGTCCCTAATGTTCATAAATTACAAACAAAGCATAAAATGCAAGAGAAAGGAAATGAATATACCTAGAAAAATATGTGATCATGAAAGCTCTTTGATGATGTAAATTGCAGCCATCTGAAAATTAAGGACAAGCTCAAAGCACCAAAAACAAAAGAAAACACACAAGAAACAAAAACAAACACACTAAATGAAAACACATAAAAAACATGCAAAAAGTATATTATTTTATTGAAAGCATATGAAATCCTACTTTAATAGTTGCGTTGCCTCCTAATAAAAGCTTCTTTAAGATCTTTTAGTTGGACCTTAGTGTTAGGAAATTTTCAACCTAAGCCCAGGTCTAACACATAACTTCTCATCCTCATCCATTGAATAATGATGAACCAATTTTGGAAGGGTTCCTATATCAATTAAAAAGGTTTTGACTTCACAAGTCTCACCCTTGTCAAAGTATTTTGAAAAAGGTCTAGGTATCCCACTCTCACTTGCGAATCAAATGCTACAATATCTATGAAATCTATGCTCTCATATGCTATCTTGGACTCTTCAGCTATCTTATTTTCAACGGCTCAGAATTGATACTCACATTCAACAGTGTCAAAAATTGGGTTATCTAAAGTTGATGATGACTCACCATTCTTACTTGCTAGCTCAACTAACTTTATATGATCAATTTCCCTAATTGATTCTAAAATTTACTCCATAGTTCTTTTATCATGCTCAAGCTAAGAAGAATTGTCTGAATGTGAAATGAATGAAGTCGTTTTAAGCCAAGAATAATTAGGATGATCTATCCAATTAGAGGGACAGTTATCTATACACTCAAGATACTATTGACTAGGAAAATGTGAAGGTTGTTCAAAATAAGAAGAATTAAGCCAAGAGTAGTTAGGGTATTCCTTATATTTAGGGGTATAGGTTTCATTAAAATATTTGAATTGATTTATCCAACTATCACCCGGTTTGGCTTCAACTTCAGGCTCATACCATTAGCTATCAACCCAATGATAATTTTGCCTCCACATCTTCTTGATAACTCAAATAAGTTACCAAAAGATACCCCAACTCACAAATAAAGAAATTGAAAAACAAAACATCAAACAAACACATAACACAATAAAGAAGACAACACAAATAACAAAACAAACTCTAGAACAATTGACACTGATATCTCCCTAATATTAAAATTAACTTCCCCAGCAACAGTGCCAAAAACTTGATTGCGATTAGCCACATATAAAATTAGCTCAAATTAATCTATCTTTTAATGCACAATTTAACAATTAATTCGAGACTAATTTTTCAGCAAGCATACCGGTCGAATCAAATAATAAAGTGGAGTATATTTAAGACTTCAAATATCGATCCCATGAGGAAGCTTATATGATGTAAGTACTAGGTCAATCGGATTACAATTATCTAGAGAATACTTAGCTTTATTTTTTAAGAAAATAAATAAACTAAAGCTAATCTAAAAAGCCTAGAAAATTTTCAATCAATTGTAAAAGAGTCACATATTGCTTTTCCTAAATTATTCAGTTAAGCTTTCGTAGTTGATAATTTAATCAATGGATCAATAATGCTTAATCTAGGGTTTCTTTTCTAAATTAAGATGCTATGGTTAAGACACTGACTTATCTCTATTGATCCTATGCTGAAGTTTGGTTATGCTTTAGACTTAGGTAGTAAGCATAAAGTTTAGGAATTCTAATCCTAAATTTCCCTAATTTAAGATTAGTATCCTTATGATTAATCGAGTCTTTTGTTATTTCACTGATTTAAACTATGTTGTTTATTGATTTTTCTAATAACCTAGGTAGAGATTGTCGGATACTAGATTATTTTATGGCAATATCTTAAGTGATCAGTTCAGGACAAGCATTAAGTATTTAAATAAACAAAGATTAATTCACTAATCATGTATTAACAATTAACTAACACAATTAATCATCAATAAACAATTTAAACATGCTAACTTAACTGAAATTAAACATTAAACACAACAATTAATCAAAAGACATAATAAATATAATTTAAGAAATAATACTTTGATTAATTTAAATAAAAACAATAATACATGAAATTAAGAGTTTAAAATGAACCAAATCACATCCCCAAATGATTATCTAACTCTGAATAATGTGATCACAACTGTTGGAACTTCAAACAAACCTGAAAACCTAATTTACAAAAGATTGAAATAAAAAACAACCTAAAAACTACTTTGATATAAAAACTACTGAAAACTAAGATGTTTGATGCCTAAATCTGCTTGCTTAAACGTCTGGGAGAGGTCCCTTTATATAGGGAAGGTGCAGTTGCAAGTAAAGGAAGAAGACAACATCAAATGTTAAAGATTCAAGTCAAAAATTGTGTCTGCCATCCTTCAACAGTGGTCTGCACCGAATTACAATGACATCATTGATTGGCGGTAGATCATCGTTGTTAGATGCATCCTGAACTCATCAAAGGCACCTTATTCATCTTACAACAACACCTTGGGTGCCCGTCGTTAATGGTCTGGAATAAGGCATTTTCTTCTGCTTTTTGCTTCAATCTCCATTTCTTCACATCAATATATACTTTAAACATTTCTAAACATAAATTAAACATTTAAATACATAAATAATGGGTAAATATATAACAAATAACATCCAAAAACACTATGAATTTGATCCTTAACAGGCGTGCTTTAATAATCTTAGAGAGTGCTTTTACGAAGGATGTTTCTTGTTGTTATTTTTTGTTATCCTTTTGCATTCAATCTTAGATAATTAAAGCATCTTCCGATCTATCATCCTTTACTTTGGTAGGGTAATGTTTACATTGATGATTGAGGTAATGTTTAAATTGTTGGCAAAGAGCTTGCATCCATTATTTGGGAAGATTGGTGAATACTCCACTAAGTTTTTGGAATGGCTCTTCAAGTTGACAGATAATGCCAAGAGAGTGTTTAGATATTTTTTCTCTGTATGTTAAGGTCATGATGAGATTTGCTCCTTTGTAATTGATCTTCAGTAATGATCCTTCATTGATTTTTTGACATTGTTGATAAATCCTGTCAAGGCAATTTATATTTAACTGATAAATAATGTTCTAATAGACATCATACTTAAGAGGTTCATCAATGGATGGGTATATTCCATTACTTACACTTATATGAACATAAGTGATTCGTTATACTTAAACTGTGTTGACCATGAAGAAAGGGTAACTACTGAAAACTTTGATGAATATCTCTCGTTCTTTGACAAATTTGTCCTTGTAATTCTTGATAGCTAATACAATACCTACTGGAAAATTGACTAAAATAGTTCAGTTGGTTAGATAAATGGTATCCAGTAATCCATTTTGGAAAAGCATATAGGTGATTAGTGCTCCAGTGCCAGGGAAAATAATTACTTTTAGTCTATATTTGCCTCAATTTTAGGGATAATACTGGAACATTTTGTGATCTTTAGCCCATTAACTCAGAGATTAAAAGCATTCATAAAACATATTAAGAGTAATTTTCTTCATTTCTTCCTTCATGTTTTTTGTAGGGACTGAATTAATTTTGTCCTTGTTGACAGTTCTACCGAGAAGTTTCAATTTTGGGTCTATGGGTAATGTTTTAAGGATTGCTTTATAATTAGGTCGAAGAGTAACTTCCTTTAATGCTTTTACTGGTTCTTCGTGAGTAGTAAAACTTTTATGAATAATGGAAGATCGTCCAGTGATATGGATAACGACTTTATGCCATTCATCATAAATCCTCGCCATTAGTCCATTAAAGATAACATAAACCTTCTGGTATTTTAGAATCTTCTTGTTTTTGGGTAAGTGATTTAGTTGAAGAGGTTGGAAGTGTAATTTGTAATTAAGGAGATGGGTTGATTATTTGTTGAGGGGTGATAGGTGTAAGGTTTTGAATGGGATGGTTATTTGATTATGATGATTGTGAGCTCTCTCCTTGTAATCCTTTTTATTGTTATAAGAGGGTGATGGTTGTTCGGAATTGGTTAATTTCCTTAGTAATAAAATCAATTTGTTATTGTAAAGTGGATAATGATTCTTCCTTTTTTATTAATATATCCTTCAAACTTATGATTGCTGCTTCCATTCTCGTGTGAGAGTATTTGTAACAACATTGTCAAAAGTTTTGATATATTTAATTGTATAATTATTTTTATTAAGTTATAATTTCCACCTAATAAGGCATCCTTGATTATAATTGGTTTTAATATGATATTTTAAAAATCTGCACAAATATTTAAAATCGATTTGTATTTCAAATTTTACTAGTAATAAATCAACTTTTTATTTTCTTAAAGTTTTAATATATGCAAGTGTCTCCTTTTCATGAATTGGATATTTCCTGTTACGTTGGTTAGGTGATTTAAACGCTTTTACTTTGAAAACCAATAAAATTTAGGCAAACGCACCTATCGCAAAAGTAATAGAGTAGAGTATTTTTAAGACTTTGAGTGTCAAACCCACAGGAAAACGGTTTTAATTATTAGGTTAATTATATCATAATTATCTAGGAAAATCTAAATAATTTGATTAAAAGCTTGATAATAATGCTAAACTAGTCTATCCTGGCTTAAACACTTCGAAAATAATTTTTAATTTTTTTCAAAATTTTTTGAAAATTACCAATTGTGAAATTTAGCTAAGGATTAGGTGATTGATGATTTAATTGAGTTTTAAACAATTTTAAGGGCTAATTAGAGTTCCTTCACGAATTCAAAACAAAACAATGGTTAAGACATGCCTTTTCTCCATTAAAATTAGTTTAAAGTTTGGTTATTCTTTAAATCTAGTCAATAGACTTTAATTTCAAGAAGGTGACTTTTGGATCTTTAAACTTAGAACTCGAACTCTCACAAAAAATCAAGGTTTATTCATTCATTGATTAATTTGTGTTACTTATTAATGTTTCTAACAAATTAAGATGATTTCTCAAGCTTAACTTATCTTAAACTCTAATCCTAGGTGGCAAGCCCAAACTAAGATCTTTTAAACCTTCAATAAACAAAACTCAAACCCTATAACATGTATTTAAGCTCTCGTAAATCATACAAACACCAATCCTTAACAATAAAAACAATTAGCCACACATTTTGATCAAAACATACAAGATACACTTTAAGCTACATACCTTGATATATCTGAAAATATGAGCTATAAAATAAAGTTTAAAAGATAGAAAAATATCCAAGGAAGACTCCTGGATCTGCCTTGAACTCCCAACTAGATTATGGACTCCAAAAGAGCTCTAATCAAATAAGATCTTGCACAAAAATCAAGGAACATTCAAAAATAAAAGTATATGAACACAACTTTGATTAATCTAAAAATATAAGCAAATACATAAATATTACGTGTTAAAAACCCCCTGAATGTGATTTACAAACTCAGAAATATGTCTTGACAACAAGCTTGAATGATCAGAAATTCAGAAAACAACACTGAATTCGAACATAAAGTGTTTGAGGCCTATGAACTAAGGAAGAG
Source organism: Pinacopodium congolense (assembly GCA_028565735.1). NCBI lineage: Eukaryota > Viridiplantae > Streptophyta > Magnoliopsida > Malpighiales > Erythroxylaceae > Pinacopodium > Pinacopodium congolense. Next base: position 8,215 of record JAOXYD010078277.1, read on the forward strand.
AGAATCAGTAGCTTCTCTCCTAAAACTCTAGATCTAATATACCTATCTAATCTGAATCTTATTATTTTTCTTGTGTTTTTCTGCTTATCTAGACTCCCCAATTATGCTAGTAGACATTAGCATTAATTAGAGACATGCTATAGCTTCAAAATTGGAGATTTAATGTAGAGATGCTTGACTGATTGATCAATGGCGAGATAGACTGATGCATAACGACCGGCTATAGACTGCCGTTAATAGGCAATTTTTGACTTTTTCAATGGCGGTCTGTTCATCCTTAACCTTGGGGTTGGTAGCCTGCGGTTAATGGTCCAGAATCTTGGTAGATTTTCCATCTTTTGCTCCAATCACCATCTTTGATCACTAACCTACAAATTAAACATAATAACATATAATTTCAACACTAAAGCATTGAATTAGGATCAGAATTCAACAAATTATCAATAAAAAGTCAATCAATTTGACTCTTAACATTTCCTTTCAGTGGGAGTAAATTTCTCATTGATACATTTACATAAAAGATGTTTTTTAGAAAAATAATTAGATAGATTCATAATACTTATTATCAGTTATTAATGACTAACTCTTCAGAACCTACATTACGAAACATACATGAAAAAATTGATAATAAAGTTAGAATAAGTTTACTAGAGAAACAAGAATTAAAATCATTATATGACAAGTTATCTACACATTATCAACTCCATTTACCTAATTCTAGTTAATTTATTATGCCTCTCTTTGAAAATTGCAGGAATTTCCATAAACAAATTATAAACATGGAACATAGACTTAAAGTAGGACGAAAAGCTACAGAAACATTTCATAATACTTATTAGTACTTACTAAGAATTAATGCCTTAGATACTATAATGCGAGCTATTCAAGATATAATATATAGAGATGCATCACTAAATATACAAGATAAAAACGTATTAAAATCATTATATAATCAATTTTCTTAACATTATTAAATTTGTTTACCTGAACAATATCAAACTCAGTTATTTGATTAATCATGGATTGTTCTATTTGTAATATTTATTAGTAAAAATATTTCAATTAAAAAAGTTAGTATCAAATGCTGAAACTAAATTTGTTTTTACTAATAAAGTACTATGATAAACCTGATACATTCAAGGGAAATTGGTTTCTCTAAACTTGATAACTATACAATCATAATCAATGTATGGTAATCATTTTACAACTTTACCAATTGTTTACACATTTTAGTCTTGACTAGGTTCTCTACATTGTCTTCTCCTGATAGATTAACTATCATTCTTCATATCGAAATATATTTACTCCTTAAAACTCGGTTGCTAAGGTGGTCACATATCTCCTTTGGTTGCAAAGTCTTCCAATCATATCGGTCGTTAATTACCAATTACATCAAATTTTTGTAATTACCTATAGATCAAGATCTAGTTCTATATATAAAAAAAGGAATTGTGAAAGATAGTAGATGAACTTTATTAACTTAATCGTTCAAGAATCTCGACTTCCTTACCATTTATCCACTTCGCTTTATCAATGCCAAATTCTCTAGTAGTTATATAGTAGTCGAAATAAGTGGCATTGCTTGAATGAAGACAAAGTCAATACAAGAGAACTGTAAAGATCAGTTAATTCTTCAGCTAAGTAAATAGCCAGATGATAAAACATAAAAAGAGATTAACAGACATAAATCTTAAATGTTTAAACTTGATAACTCAGTGCGATAATTGACTTCATTGTTATGCTCATTAGATATTAAAGCCAATAGAACATCAAATTCATACATGCAAGCATAAGAAAAAAAAAATCACTTTATTCACTCATGTATACTAGAAATGAGTTTTATTAGAATTTGAGTGCCAATTATAAAAATAACCATTAGCACTTTCGATTGACACCACTGGATTGATTGAAAAACCTAGTTTTCAACATAGATCCTTAACATGAACAAAAGACATTCGATGTCTAAGATAAATTAAATATCATACTATTACCCAAGACCTCACTTTAATATCAAATGATATTCAATAGATCATAAATATGTTCACACAAAACCTTGACCAGTTGAGACAATACAAATAATGTTAAGATACAATATTTATTATCCTTGGTTCACCTTCAGTGGACTAAAAATGCATCACATATACTATTTTTGAATGTTGTATTAGTTAAAAAATAACTTAAAGCGATTCTAACTAAATTTACATGACTATCCAAGTGAAACATCACAGAGAATACAACCTAGAAATGAGCATGAGATGAAGAATATCATGGTTCAAATGGTGGCTATAAGTATCATGCTGGGATTAACATGCCATTTCAAAATTTAATGAGCTAAAAATAAATAAATGCATTAAACCATTTGCTGAAGAGGGAATGAAATATAACTGATTTAAAACATCCATCTGATGACCATGGATTAGCCATCCAAAGCATCAAGTTAAGAAAATTACAGATATTTGGGAGCCATGTTCCCTTATCTTATCTATTACACGCTCTGATCCATAAGCAGCAAGTACTCCAAAAGGTCAAAGCTTGAGACCCCAAAATAAGGATAACCCTTGATGTGTTACAAGCATATATTGTAATATTTGAAATAAAAATGTCATAATCCAATAATACAAGTGCATTTAATGAATTAATTTCAGTTACCCATCGATAAAATTATCTAAGACTAAGAAGGAAGAAATATCAATGATGGATCAGTTGCATCAGTTCTATCATTGAGAAACTAACAAAAAATGAGCATAACATAATTCAAACCTTTTAGAAATGCCTTTAGTTCTTAATAGTATCATTAATCCATTTCCAAATTATTGCCATGATCATCTGGTGTTTATGATTAGAATAGAAAGTTTGTAAGTTTAAATCTTTGTGACAAATTAACAGATGCAAAACATTAGAAGAAAGTTGAAAAGCTTACTAATTTCTTGTTGCTTGAGTAATATTTCCTAAGTGTGCCACGAGACTCTAAATCTCATTACTGGTTCACCTATCTATTTGTCACTAAGAGCCAAATACCCAAATTTTCGGCCACCACAACACTCACTATGATAATACTATGCCAATATAAACAAGTTATAGGTTAAGACAAAGAATTCAGCAAAGAAGGTGCTTATTAAAAAGAGATAAAATGACGTATACAGAGATAAAAACTCACTTATATGGAGCTAAATTCATATGAAAGCACTACTCTAAAGGCACACTTAAACCGCTTGATGCTAATGTAGGAGAATCTTCTTCCAGTAGTAGGTTTAGTCCTTCTTACGCAATGGTATCTGACAAACGATGGAGTAGCAACGGTTCTTTTCCTCCTACCACCGTTGAACATGAGAAAGCTTGTTCCCTCTTTTAGTCACTTAGTTCTTTGATTACCTCTTTGGATCAACGAGGAAATTGGTGACTTCTTGATGGATTTCGATTTGGTGTTATACACCCAGTAGAGAGAATTGATTGAGACTTCGAAATCTAGTTAGAAACAATTCAAGCAATTTATATTATTTATAAATTAGATCCCATGTCCTTATGGTTCACCCTCTAATATTTGAAAGGAAAAAACTATATGACCCAGCTTAAAGAGCCCAATCTTGCCTGCAATAGACTTGTAGTAAGATGACTACATCGATCTATTAAATGACTTTAAAAATAGAATTTAGGTGTATAATGTGTTTTTAGTAAAACACCTTAAGCATGTAGAAATAAAAATAAAAATAAAATGCAGTAAAAATATTTCATTCTTTGATTTATGTGTTTAAAAGATAGAAATAAAAAAACTAAAAACAAAAGGGCTAAAGATACACTTTGTCTCCTAACATTTCATAAAAGATTTAATTTTTTTCTTAACATTTTACAGGATATTATTTTATTCCTTAACGTTTGAAATATAGTTTAATTTAACCAATCACATTTACAAAATAGTACAAGTTGTATCTTAAACAGTACTTTATTGACTTTTTTATCAGTCAACTACTTATGTGGCATGCTGGAACTCACTTTCAATGTTGATGTGATCCACATCATCACCAAAGCATGGATTTTACATGATAAGTTAGCAATTGACCAAAAAAAAGTTAGCAAAATAGTGTTCAAGAGATAATTTATACCATCTTATAAATGTGAGGGGGCAAGTTAAACAATTTTTGAAACAATATGAGGTAAAGTGGTGCCATATAAAACATTAAGGGATAAATTAAATC
>JAOXYD010078288.1:0-26068 GCA_028565735.1 Pinacopodium congolense
AAAGTGTAAGCCAAATTGATAGGGTGACTAGATATCAATCCTCGTGGGATCGATACCGTTCTTTACTACAAGTACGAACCGTATACTTGCGGTTTTGAGCGTAAAACTTGCAGTTGTTTGTTTTGCGAGAATTATATTCTCTCAACATTATACGTTAGAGAATTTCCACCAAAAGAAAGAGAAAAAATATGTTTCCCTGCTCTTCTTTTTAAAAGCCAAACTTGGCATTAAAGAAAATAATGACCTTAAGTTTAGCATGTTTTTATTCATATTTAGTTTAATCGCTACTATGCATTTAAATTGATCTTGACTGCTTTTCTAATTTAAGTTATGAAATTTATTAAATTATGAAAATTTTTTATTTACATGTTTGTATAGGCATTTATAATATTAAAAAATTTTGAGAAAATTAAAAAAAAAACAATGATGCTGCTATAGTGACGTTATAAGGGACCCGACCATTCACAACTTTAATTACTTATGTTTTTTTATTTTTTTACTTAACTCAGAATTGTTGTCCTTTTTGTGCTATTATTATTATTTTATTTTTTAACCTTATTTATATGCTTTGTTTCTTTATTTTTGTCTTTATTTTTATTTTTATTTTTAATCTTATTTTCCTATTACCTTCTCTTTTGTGTCTATTTTTTCAGGTTTTGCATAGTACTCATCACGATCGCACCTAAGAGAAGACAAATTACATAAAAAAACAATATAAAGGGAAAGAGTTGACTTTTGAACAAGGAACATGAGATATAGCTCACAAAGTTAATGCTCCTTTTCCAATCTTTAGTCAATGAAGGGGTCTTTACGTCATATGGATTGAAATAAATTATCTCAAGCCATGCCCATAAGTGGACATCAATTTTCAATGAAGTTTTGTTTTCCTCTCCACTTTTACACTTCGTACACGTTATTTATTTTCATCCTCCAAATTGAGGACAATTTCAATTTAAGTAGGGGGTGGGGGAGATGAACTTGAACATAATTTTTCATTTATCCACACACTTGAAATGTTGAGTCCAATAAGAATGAATTGAATATTTTATCTTCAAATGGTGTAAATTAGGAGTTGATTGTGACTTGTGGTACTTTAATTTAATTGATGTTTTTTATTTTTTAGCATTAAGCAATTCTTGAATGATTTCTAGCCTAAATTTGACTTTAAATTTTTTCTTTTATTTTGCATGATTGCATGGGTTTTAGTGACCTTGTTAGGTAATATCATGTTTTTAATGTTATTACTTATGGATTGTCATGTCAATTTGCAATAGTTTGTAGTTTAATACATGAAACATTTATATGTGCTTAAATAAAGTGAGAAAAAATATTCACTCCACTAGCTTCATAACTGGTAAAAAGGTTAAATTTCATGGGTGGAGCTAGTAGCCATTTGCTATTGTGAGCTAATTGAGTAATGGGGTTGTTCATGACAAAATGTTCACCTTAGTGCCAAAAGGCTGGATGACATTGGAAAAAAGCCAAAAATGGTAACTCAGTTGAGAAAACAAGGGACATTCATGACAAAATATTTACTCCTACAACAAAAGGTATTGAGAACCCTTAAAATTTTGTTCCAATTTGAAACATAATTTTTGCCTTGTCTTTATGGTAACATCCTTGAAAATTTTGGATGATGACCCTATGAAACTACTTAGATCCTTTGCATTATGCATTAAAGGTTACCTAATTACTAATAGTGTGATTATGTGTGATAACAAAGTTTTTTTGTCATGAAAGAATTATGATATGTAAGTTAAATCAAAATCATTGATTGATATTTTTTTTACTCAATAAACTTTCAACTTTTTATCAATTTTTTTTAAATGGAAGTTTAGTTCGTTTCTTGAGGATAAGTAATAGTTCAATTGTAGCGGTATTTAATGATATCTTAATTATACATGTTCTATGCATGATTCATAATGATTATCTTGGACCTTAGAGGCAATTCCCCGTGATTTGGTGCATATTGGACTAATTTTTGAATTAGATGTTTCAGGTGTTGCTATTGATGATCTTTCAAGTGGTATAAACTTTTGTGAACATTTTGAGAAATCTTCAAAGATGGAAGATATATGGAACCAATTTCAAGAGTTAGAACATCGGGTTAGAAGGCTCAAACCCTAATATCAAGGCTATATGACGAGCCAGGAAGAGTGCATAAAGGAAAGATTAAAACAATCTGAGTTGAGCACCGGATTTGGTATAGCTTAAATTTAGAAGGAATTAACTATAATTATAAAGCTTCAAATGTTATGAAATTTTATAGTGTACTACCAAAAATTTGAGGAAGCCTACATGTAGAATTTCATGACAATTAGAGCTTTGTAGAATAATTTTGATCGAATATACTCAAAACATGTAATGACGTGTAATGACATTTTTAAGTTGGGTCTTATGTTATTTTTTGGTTTAGGAAGATGGGGGAAACCCTAGCCACCACCATTTTGAGTCTAGGGAACATACAAGGCAAAAAAAGAAGATTTTAGAAGAGAAAAAATTTGAAGAGTCTCAGGCTAAAAAAGGAATAATCTAGATTTAAAGAACTTGTCCAGATTTTCCCGCAAGAGGGCCTTCATCTTCATCACTAGTTTGTTTTTCTTTTGCTTTCCTTTTGGTGTTTCATATGAAAAGTGGTTGTTTAAACATGATTTTGGAATGCTAAACTTAGTTTAGTGATATTTCTTGAATTTTTTTTTCAAATTTTACCATATTGATTTAATCCATAGTTGTTTGTGTGAATTGTTAAGCTTATAAATACTTCGAATCGGGAGATTTCTTTGATATATTTAGGTTAGCTTACATAATAAGAGTTGGTGACCTAACAAGCCTGAAATTAACATATTAACAAGTGATTGAAGAGAGATTTTAATTGCCTCTTGATTATCTATAGGATTACTTTGAATCCAGTTGCTTTTTTAAAAGTAGTGTTGTGAATAAAGAGATTACAATTCAGCTTTTAACTATTCCAATTAAGATTAATTGATTAATTCTCAAGTTGGAGTAATAAAACCCCTGGATATCTAGGATCAAACGTAATGAAATAAATAAGGTAAAGGGAGGATAAACAAGGATAGAACAGTCACTAAGCCTCTATTACTTATTACCCTCTTTATTTTACTTTCTTCCGCAGTTTAATTCTTTGAATATTTTAGTTTAGATTAATTTTCAAATCATATTTCTTTGATTTACCTTAAACATAAGTCAATTTAGATTATTAGGTGTCTTGATTCAATCCTCGTGGGATCGATATCAATTATACTATAAGTTATTATTTGCATACTTACGATGCAGCTAAAACTGGCAAACATAAATCTCATAATAATGATGATGAATGTGATATAAAATTACATACAAAGAATTTTTATAATATATATCATCCTTGGAAAAAAAGAAAAAGAAGTGATATCATAAGTAAAATGAAACCTTTGGACTACTTGATGCATATAAATGAAAAAATGAAAATTTTAAAAAAGAAATAGAATTATAGAATGAGATTTATTATGAAATGAAAAAATTGGTAGAAAAATAGCTCTTTAAATAAAAATTTTAATGCAAAATGTCATGCTAACCATGATAGTTTGGTAAAAGAAAATGCATCACTTAAAATGGAGATAGATTTTCTTAAGGGCTCACTTTCTAAATTCGTTAATAGGAATGAGAAATTAGAAAACATGTTGATGGGTTAAAAGGTTGTAAATGATTGATATGGTTTAGGTTATGTTAATGGTAAGGGACATTCCTCTTCTATGACAAAATATTTTGGAGGAAATAACTTAGAGGGAAAAGAACCTAGGACATCCATTAAAAAGGTTTCTAGGCATTCATCATCTAGCTCTCATGGTAAGAAGAATCATTATGCATTTTTGTACATCAAGACTAGCCTATAGAAAGAATGTTTATGTACCTTAAGGTAAACATAATTTCTTTATGAATGCACATCACCAAAAGGATGCACATAGGATTTTAACTTCTTATGTTCCTTATGCTTCCATGAATTTTGTAGAAATATGTCTCATTCTTATCATGGGTCATTAAATGTGTCTAATGTATAACCTAGACAAGAATCTCATTAAAAACAAATGTTTTAACATATAAATGCATATAGGAATAATATTATACTTCATTCATGAGATGCATTTCAAAATTTTAATGATTTTAGATCGAGGCATGTTCATAGAAATACTTTCAAATCACATGTACCTGTGGACATTTTAGGCATGTTCAACAGCTTTGATATGAATATTTAAGGGGTGTAAAAATTTTGATAATAGTCTTGAAAGGTATAACTCTAACACTTAAGGACCAAAATAATATGGGTACCATAAGTTCGTTAAACACTTATTTTTATAAGTACCTTTAGTGTAAAAGCAAATAATTCATTATTCTGCGTTGTTGAAACAAGCGCAAACTAAAACAAGAAATTTTTATTTCAAAGGTATAGTAATATATGAAAAATTAATGATTTATGATAAAAGTGAATGTCTATGAAAACTTTATTCTTAGTAAATGTATTTGTTAGAGGAATTATTTATTTCACTCTTTTCAATTAAGAAATTATGAAAAAATTATGCAAGATGACCTTTGTTACTAATTCATATCTAAATCTATCCATATGGTGTTTTTTTTCTTCACTTAAGATAGGTTGATTAAATAAATTATGTCAGTCGACCTAAGGCTGGTCGACTGATACCTCTAGAATTTGTAGTTTAATTTTAAAGTTCTTGGTTTCATTCACTTATTTCTTCTACCACCTGTCTCAAGATGCTAAACCCCTAGCCTTTAACTAGTTTCGCCAAATTTTTTCTCCTCCCTTTCTTTCTCTAATTGTGAGCTTTCCTCTATAGAATCATTTATTCTCCCTTTCAATCTTGAATGTTATCTTGATTAATATATTATTGTCGGTGTAACTAGCTTATTTTTATGTATAATTTTTGTATATTATTATTCATCATTGACAGTAAATGCTTTTGAGTTGCTTAATTGAATATTTTTTCATCTTGACATATTTTTGCAGTAGAAATCATAATTAGGAATGCATGAATAGGAATTCTCAAGCTTTTTAAATTAATTAAGTATATTTTAATTGGTCAAAGAGATTTATATATGACATTGCTATTAGACTTTGCATGATTAGGAAAATCAAAACTTTTATCTTGATAAATGTTTTGTAAGATTATTTTGAGTGTTTCTTTGCTAGTTAGATGCTTTATGGATTATATGGGTTTTTTTTTGGCATTTATAAGCAAGTAAAAATATTTTAAGCATATTTTCAATTTTTTAAAATTTAATACCTAACACACATTTTAAAATTTTGAACCTACATATTTTTAATGGAAATTGCATTCATTGAGTGGGACCTTATGAGTTTTATAAAAGAGGGAGGATTCCTTTCTTTTACAAAATTTTTTACTTATTTTTCATTAATTGTACCCATGCATTAACTTGTGATAAAGATTTGGAGGATTTGTAGTGCAATAAAATCCTTGAATCTATAGATCCATCATGTATTTTACAAATTTTTTAAATTCTGTAAAGGTTAATTGTTGAAAAATTTATGACATGGCATCTAGATCTTAGTTTATTCATGTTGAACTTGAAACTTCAATTAATTCAAAGTTTCAAAAGCTGAGTTTTGATGAATTTATGCATGATATTATTTTTCAAAGATGGAGAAGGACTTGTTTTAAAATTTTTATGAAAGGGAAATTGTAGTTGATGCTTTTGAAGTTGATATTTTGCAAAATAGTTTATTCCTTTCGTATGCTTGCCTAACGATATGAAAATTTTTAATGACGATTCATGAATTCAAGGATGTTATACTTGTGCTTGAGTTAGAATGATTTTATTGTTGAATGACCTTTTTCATGCATTTTATATTTTGCGATGAATGTAAGAATTATAAAAAATTGACATTGTATTAATTGAGCAAGAGGCCTAAATTTTTAAATTTTTAAATTAGAAAATTTTTTAAGTTGCTGCGTAATTTTTGATTGATTTAGAGAGATTAATCAGGTTGAAAATTTTTTATTCTTTCCAAAATTTCAAGTTTTATGGAAATTGTTATATGATGTTGATTACCTTCGATGGAGTTAGACATATTTTAAAATTTTGATAGTTTGGCTTTAAACGTTGAGAAATTGTTAATAGTATTGAGTATAAAACAATTTCATTGGTTTTTCATTTTTGGTTAATTCATTGTTTCGATTACATATTAAGGGGGAGTATCCCTTTGTAGTATTGATAAGTGATATTCATTATATTGTTGCTACGTGTCGATGATACTTTGTATCATGTGTAGGTTTTGAGTATTATTAATCTTTTACATTAGATTTTTGACCTATTTTAATTAATTAGTATAAATTATTGGTTTACATGGAGTTTGTTACAATTGCTATCAATAAGTAACTTTCTCAACAATTGGTATCGACTATGGGCATAAATTAATATTTTTTGTGAACAAGGGGTATCTTGTCTGGACAACTCATCTTCATCAAGAGTGATGTCAATAATTACTTAAAGTTTTCTTTTTCTAACTTTTGGTGTCAATTTTTTACCAATCAGTATAAACATGTCCCATTTTTTAACAAGGTCAGAATAAGGTATGTGATTTTTCAATAATTAGTTACCTTTTAACATTAATTGGTATCATTCTTATTGGTGATGGGTCTGACACCTTTTGAACAAATATTTGGTTGCTTTTGTTCCTCTTTTGACTATATATGACATGTATGTTGACTTTAACATGGTACGTTTTTATTAAGGGAGGACATTAATTTTCGAAAGGAAAACTTTCACTTGAAAGTTAATTTATGATGTAAGTTTGACATGCATTAGTGTTTTGCTATCCAAGTGCTATGATTTTCATTTGTAACTTGTTTTATTTTTGTATTAAAAGTTAGTATACCTTTGTAATTAGATGTGTCATTTTTTATCATCACAATAAAGGAGATAATGGTAGGTTGATGGAGTCGATGGTGTTGAACCAGGAGTGAGATGTTGAATAAAAGCTAGATTTGCAAAGAATATTTTTATTAATGATAATGAATGTTGGGAAAGGGCAATAAAATGAGTATATTATGATTTTTGGGTATAAGTAAGTGTTATTTATGCGGTTTTTATATGAAAGAAATATAGAAAGCCTTCATACATTGAGATTAAGTTTTGCTGAGTATCATTTGTGACTTTATATATGAATTTGAGTTTTTTATTATATTTTGTGATGCATTTAATAAATGCAAAGTTTTATGTGAGCCCTTATATAGCTTGGTGAGTCTAGAGTGACATTTTCATGAGGTATCTTTGTGAGAAGGGTGTTTGTAAGAAGTGACTTTAGGAAGTATTTATATTCAGGTTATTATTAAGCCATAAAAGAATAGTATTGTTAGTTTATTCCTTAGCCTTGAAAAGGTGAATGAAAGGTTATCTTTAAGCCTTCAAAAAGGATTGTATTGCTAACATTGTTTTTGTTTTTGTTCAATGCTACAAAAATCTTAATAATTGGTGTCAGAATTAGATGCGGGAGCAAGTTGACTAATTTGAACTAGGATAAAATGTTTGTGCCTTTCTTCATTACTCTTTTACTTTTGTTCATTTATTTTATGTTGTTTAATATATTGTTATTATTTAATTAGAGAAATTAAAGTGTTTTTTAGCTTTTACATTAAAATAAAATAAAAAAAAGATTTTTTTGAATTAATTAGAAGAAATTTTAAACACCTAATTTTGCTCACTCTTAGGTGCAATATAGCATAAACAATTGGTATCGAAGCATAGGTCTCCCGTTGGCTTAATTCTAAAAAAATAGTGAGCAAATTTAGATCGCGCTTAGTTTAGATGTACCTCTTTTGTTTAATGAAAACAATTAAAAATATTGAAAATTAAAAATTAAAAATCATTTTTAAACATTGGAGAAATTTTTTTGGAAAATGGTCCATATGTACCTTCAAAGCTAAATGAAAATTCAACATTCAAAGACATATTAGAATTGAATGATGTTAAGCATAAGCTTGTTTAGTTTAATTATAAAGTTGTGGATATTTTATTATCTACCACAAGTGTAGAAGTGTTTGACAAAATTGCATCAAGATGTGAAAGTGGTCAAGAAAAATGGTGTGCGTTTGAGGAAATCTATCAACATGAGAAAGGGGAAAACGTACACAAAAAAGTTGCCTTCTTATTCTTCATGGATGATGAGGTAAATACTTCCATAACTCTTTGTAATAATGTTGTGCATTCTTGTTTTTAAATCTCATGATAATGATGATGAATGTTATATAAAATATACATACGAAGAATTGTTATAATATATAGAATCCTTGGCAAAGAACAAAAAGAAGTGGTATCATAAGTATAACGAAACCTCTAGATTATACAATAAATGTATATTAGAAAATAAAGAGATTATAAAAGAAAGAGTATCAAATAATGACAATGATTATGAAACACAAGAATAGGTAGAAGAAAAATTTCTTTAAGGAAACAATTAGAATCAAAATATGATGTTGATTATGATAGTTTTATAAAAGAAATGCATCTTTTAGAATAGACATAAACCCCAGTAAAGTTTCGATTTCTAAATTCATTAAATGGAATGAAAAATTAGAAAAAAAATTTTAGCGGCAAAAAGTTTGTAGAGGATAGACATGGTGTAGGTTATATTAGTGATAATGAACCTTCCTCTTGTATGACTACAGTTGTTAAGGGAAAGAACTTAGAGGAAAAAAAACATAAGTTATATATTAAAAACATTTCTACTCCTTTATCATTTAGCTGTCATCATAGGAAGAATCATCAAGCATTTTTGTACGCATCAACATTGTGGTTATTGTAGTTATTTTGGGCATGTTCATCAACATTCTTATGATCTTTTAATGGTTTTAAAATTTTTTTAATGTTTGTGAAAGGTATAACTTTAACAGTAAAGGACACAAAATAATATAGGTACTAGAAGTTTGTTAAATACCTATTTTTTCTAGGTACATTCAAGGATAAAAGGGAATGACTCATCACTGTACATTGTCAAACAAAGTTAAACATGTATAAAAGTGAATGTTTGTGAAAGTGTGAAAATTTTCTATGATATGACATTGATTGTTAATTCATGACTAAATCTATCTGTATGGGGTTTAGGTCATCACCTAAGGTTAGTTGATCGAAGGAAATATATCAGTCTTAAGGTCGGTTGACTGACACCATAATAAGTCTTAGCTTAATTTTAAGGTTATTGGTTTTCTTCATTTAATTTTAACTACCACCTCTCTCAACACCCTAAACCTCAAAACTTCAATCACTTTCTTCTCATTTTTTCTCCTCCCTTTCTTTCCATAATTTGTGAATTTTCCTCTATATAATCAATCATTCTTCTACTCAATCCTAAATGATATTTTCATTGATATTTTCTTGTAGGTGCATGTTTTATTTCTAGGCATAATTTTTTTGTATCGATATTCATAATTGATTAGAGATGCTTTTGAGGCTCTTAATTGAATATTTTCTAGTCTTGACATATTTCTAAAGTAGAAATAATGATTAGAAATGCATGAATATGATTTTTTTAATCTTCTTGATTTGATTGAGTATGTTTAAATTGGTTAAAGAACATTATGAATGACATGCCTACATGATTGGACTTGCATGTTTAGGAAAATCAAAATTTTGTGTCTTCAAAAATATTTTATATGATAAATTTGAATGTTTCTTGGATGTTTAGATGCTTTATGGATTATATGGATTGTTGTTCCATATGTAGGCATGTAGAAGCATTTTGAGCATATTTTCAATTTTTTACATTTTAATCCCTCACATTTATTTAAAATTTTTTAACCAAGATTCTTTTAGCAGAAATATATTACATTAATAGGAGGTTATGAGTTTTAGAAAAGATGGAGGATTCCTTTCTTTTACAAAATTGTTTAGTATTTTTTTATTAATTACCATTATGCATTGACTTGTGATAAAAATTTGGAAGTTTCATAATGCTCTAAATTCCTTGAATCTAGACATCCATCATGTATTTTAAAAATATTCGAAATTCCTAAAGGTTAATTGTTTTAAATTTATGACCTGTCATCTAGATCTTAGTTTATTAATGCTGAGCATTGAACTTCATTAAAATTAAAAGTTTCAAAAGTTGGGTTTTGATAAATTTATTAATGATATTATTTTCAAGGATGGAGAAGGATTTGTTTTGAAAAGTAAGTTTTGTATGATGCTTTTGAAGTTGATATGCTTGTAACTTATTTATTCTTTTCGTATGCTTGGCCCCTGATATGTAAATTTTTAATGACGATGCATGAATTTAGGGATGTTGTACTTGTGCTTAAATTTGAATGATTTTATTATTGAATGACTCTTTTCATGTGTTTTAGGCTTTGTGATGAAATATGGACTATTTAAAATTTGATATTTATAAATTGAGTGGGAGTCATAAATTTTGAAAAATTTTAAATTATGGAATTAGAAAATATTTTGAAATTGTTGCGTAATTTTTGATTGATTTCAAGAGAATAATTAGTTTGAAAATTTTTAAATCTTTCCCAAATTTCAAGTTTTGTGGAAAGTTTTGGTAAATTTGCGATAAAAGTTGAGAATGATGGAATAGTGTTAGAGTATGAAACTATTTAATTGGTGTTTGATTTTTTGCTAATTCCTTGTTTCGATTATGTATTAAGGGGGCGTATTCGTGTTTAGTATTAATAAGTAATATTCATTGTATTGTTCCTACCTATCAATGATAATTTGTGTTATGTGCTTATTTGAAATATTGTTAATAGTTGGTATTAGATTCATAACCTATTTTAATTAAATAGTATTAATTATCTAGATGCATTGTTTTGTTACGATTGGATCAACAAGTTAGTTTCTTAAAAAATGGTATCGACTATCATTATTAATTAATAATTTTTGTGAACAAGTGGTATCTTTTTTGGACAATTAGTTTAAGTTTTGTTTTTCTAATTTTTGTTATCATTTTTTTAATAGTCAATGCAAACATGTCCTATTTTTCCATAACGTTGAAATTAAGTATGTGATTTTTGTGTAATTACTCACCTTTTAACATCAATTGATATCATTCTTGATGGCGATGGGCTTGAGACCTTTCGAAATGAGATTTGGATGCTTTTGTTCATCTTTTGAGTATCTATGACATGGTACATGGTATTTGATTATTATGGGGGAGCATTAATTATTGAAAGGAAACTTTTTTAAAACATCACTTGAAATTTAAGTTATAATGTATTTTTTACTAGTTTTGAAAGTTGATTTGAGTTATTTATATAATATAAATGGAAAAGATGTGTGTATTCCACTTGTTGTTTGATGTGTTGGTATCAAAGTGTTATGGTTTTCATGTGTGTTTAGTAATGAAAGTTTATATCACTTTCTCATTAGATGTGTCTTTTTGATGATTACAAAAAGGAGGAGAATGGTAGACGTTATATACAAAATGGGTAGCAAATTTTTGTTGCATTAGATATTTGCAAGTATGAATAGATTGGTTATATGTGACTAATATCACACGGTTTTATCGTCTTCAAAAAGAGGGAGATTGTTGAACCTAAGGTTGGTTCCACTTTTATTTTGATGATGACAAAATAGTTTCGCTAATGTTTTGTGGAGTTTGTTGTGCTTATTGAGATAGGCTTAAAGAAACAAGTTTGTAAATATAAGGTAAAGATCTAATGTGCATGAATTTTAAGCCTTAAATTTAAGGGCGTCGTTTAGGATTTATGAAGGATTTCAAAATTGTTGAAGACCAAAGATGATGGAAGAAAAGCATTAGGAATTAAGTTAAAGATTGAAGATAAAATATCATGTTCGAGAGTAGAATTTGATAGGTTATTGTGAGTGAATATCTAGACAAGTCTTCTTTCAGTCTTACCATATGTTGAAAGGGGTTAATTATACATATGCATTCATATTTAGTATTTTCATATAGGATGCATAATCAAAAGGTGTGGTTTGTGCTTGATTTGTGTGTGAAAATCCTATTGATGTATGGATTATTATAGGTATGGTATTGTATGAATATACGTGCTGAATGTATTGATTAAAGGATAAATGAATGATTAAATTAGCATGATTAATGATTTGGTAAATTGATTATGTTAGTATGACTTATGTGAATAATTTTAGGCTTATTGGAATTGGATAAAGAATATTTGAATTGGTTAGATTTTTATGTTAAGGTAATTTGGTTAGATGAATGAATTTGGTTATGATGAATTGTGAACTATGTGTTATGATATGTTTGGTGTTGCTTGGTTTATATTAAAATATGTTATATTGGTTTAAGAATTGAGTTAGTTCAAGTTTAGATATCATTTGGGCCAAGAATGGGCTGAGACACCCAACCGCAATTGTAATGTTAGTGGACTGATTAGAGCATTTCAATTGACTGATGTTCGGTTGACTAACCTTAGCCATTTAGTCAAACGATGGTGTCGAATTAGGAGTAAGACATTGAATAATTTTGTAACTAATATTTTAATTATTTTTAATAAACATTAGGTCAGGGTAATATAATGGGTATATTGAAATTTTTAGGTATAAATAAGTGTTTTTTATTTGGTTTTTATATGTAACAAAGATAGAAAGCTATATGGTGATATATATCATCAAGAAGAGGATAATATCTTCAGGGCTGCAAATTTTTAATATTAGGGGTGCTAATCCTAATGTCGTGATACATAGAATTAACATTAAGGAAGGATGCAAGACGATTAGGGAAAAGGAAAGAAGGTTGAATTTGAACATGGGAGAAGTTGTTGACAAGGATGTGGTGAAGTATTTTTATGCGAGGATGATATACGCAATTTCAAATAGTGAATAAATGAGACCGGTTCAATCTATTCTTAAGAAGGGAGGCATGACGGTAATGGAGAATGAAATAACCAAAAATATTTTCACTAGGACCATCACCTGTTAAAGAGTGTGCTTTGGTATCGAAAGCTCAATTTGGCAACCAAGAAAAACCATTTCTCCTAACCTTTTATGGACTAAATGATTAAGTAGGTGGTCGGGCATGTGTTTTTTATTGCATTTTTATAGGTAATTTAGATATAATCAAGTGCTGATTTACTCACAGGATCAAGAGAGGACCAGCTTCAATTGCCTTTATGCCAACTTTGCTTATAGGAGGATTCCCTTTGGTCTTTGCAACGTACCCACCACATTCCAAATGTGCTTGAAGGCCATCTTTTTGAACATAAAGGAGCACATCATAGAGGTATTTATAGATGACTTTTGACAATTTTTTTGTTTATTTTAGATAGAGTGCTTCAAATATATGATGAGTCTCATTTAGTTTTCAATTGGTAGAAATGCCATTTTATGGTATAAAAGGGAATTGTCTTCGGATATAAGATTTCATATAAGGGGGATTGAGGTAGATTGAGGTAAGAAAGAAGTAACTGAGAAACTCCAACCTCTTATAAACATGAAGGCCATCTAAGAATTCCTTTGCCATGCATGGTTCTACAAACGATATACCAAGGAATTTGCTCTTACGGCTTAACCTTTGACTTATTTTTTAGTTAAAGATGTGCCTTTTGATTTTGATTCCTCTTGTTTACATGCTTTTGACAGGTTAAAGAAGGCACTGACAATGACAATGCCATTGGTTATCTGCTTAGGAAATAGAAAGAGAAGAAGCTCCATGCCATATAGTATGCAAACAAAACTTTGAGGGGGGCAAAATTGAACAATACTAATATTAAGAAGGAGTTACTTGCAATAGTATTTTCTTATGAAAAATTTTGTTAATATCTTCTAGTCTAGAAGATTATTATGTTTATAGATCATACAGCATTGTGCTATCTTTTTTCCAAGGAGGATGCCAAGGCAAGGCCTATTTAATAGGTTCTCCTACTCTAAGAGTTTAACATTAAGATTAAAGATAAGAAGGGAGCAGGAAATGTTGTAGTGAACCACCTATCGAGACTTGAAGGATAAATCATTAATAAGAAGAGGAAATCAAGGAGAGCTTTCCTGATGAAGCCTTAATTATTGTGCAAAATCCTTTTCCTCCTTCATTTACAAATATTGCAAATTACCTTTCAGGTGGTATTCTTCCCCCTAATATATCTTATCAACAAAGGAAATGCTTCTTATTCCAATGTTATCATTATATTTAGGATGTAACTATGCTATATACGATATAGTTTGACAATTTGAATTATAGGTGCGTTCCTAAAGACGAAATTCATAAAGTTTTGACTCATTGCCATAACTCACTATAAACAGGACAATATGGACTGAATAGAATATGGATTGTATTAGCCAAACTTGTTTAAGGATGCTTGAAATTGTGTGTTGTGTTGCGATAGGTGCAAAAAGGTGGGAAATTTTCCGAAGAGGTATGGATGCCACTCTTAAATATCATGGAAGTGGAAGTACATGATGTGCAAGGATTAGATTTCATGGGACCCTTCCCATCCTCCGTATGTAACTCTTACATATTGGTTGAAGTTCATTATGTTTCTAGGTGGTTTGAGGCCATAGCTACTCAAACAAATCATGGAAAATTGTCTAATGGTCCATCAATAAGATATTCACTAGGTTTGGGGTGCCTAGGGCCATTATAAGTGATGGAAGTTGTCACTTTTGTAACAAACCCTTTGAAGATCTTTTGAAGACATATAGTATTCACCATAAAGTGGCTACTCCATACTATCCAAAAACAAGTGGCTAAAGGGAGGTAGTGAATAGGGATTTGAAAGTTTTTGAGAAGGTGGTGAGAAATTCAAGAAAAGATTGGTCATTGAAGTTAGACGATACCTTATAGCCCTACCGGACAGCTTTCAAGACCATTATAGGGACAACTACCTACAGATTAGTGTATGGAAAAGCTTGCCATTTACCTTTAGGGTTGGAACATATGACTCGTTAAGAAATAAGGAAATTTAATTATGATTTGAAACTAGCAAGTGAGAGAAGGTTGTTATAACTACTTGAAATGGAGGAGCTAAGGTATGATGATTATGAAAATAGAAAGTTATATAAGGAAAGGGTTAAGATGTGGCATGATGGTCACATTAAGAAGAAGGAGTCTAAGTGTAGGGTCTTGGTGTTTTTATTTAACTTAAGACTTTTCTTATCTTTTAAAAAGCTCAAGTCAAGATGGAACAACCATTTTAATGTTTTTTAAGTGTTTATTAATGGAGCCTTGGGGTTGGAGAATGACAAAGGTGAAATCTTAAAGGTCAATGGGAATTGATGCAAGCTCTACTTTAGAAGAGCTCTTTCACATGAAATGGAAATAGTTTCTTTCCTTTCCCTTACCCTTACAAGACTGCATTGAAATTTTTTCATGCTCGTGACCTTAAATAAAGCATGTTCTATTTATTTCTTAGGTAGTTTAGTGTGAAGATTCATAGTTTTTAAGTTGTTTATTGTTTTCATTCAATATTTTATTTTGTTGGTGTTTCCTTAGGTCTAATTAGTGTGAATGGGTTGATTTTAATGTTCAATCTTGAATTTCAAGGTTTGTAGTGAATTACCACATAGTGGCAGTTAAAATTATGCAAATCAGGGCAAAACAGGAGAGTTTCCCTATCACCCTTATGCTTGTGCATAAGGGTGATAAAAGAGAGGCACCATCAGACTTTCACACTCTTTCGAATGCATGATCGTGATAAACAAGTTTGTTAGAACTCATCGCTTCCCTCTTAAAATCCTAAAAATTCCATATTTTTCATTTCTTTCCTTCTCCCTCTACTCTCTCTCACTAATTTTTCCCCCACCCCCTTTCCAAACTTTTCAACTCATTTTTCTTGAGTTGTAAATGAAAACTTCCAGATTTACGCATTTTTGCATCTTATTCTCTATGTTTTGCCTACCTTAACACCACCTCTCTCAAGAATGTGATTTTTTTCTTCTCCCTTGTGTTTTCTCACCTCATGTTTAATTTTTACAGGTTTTTTGTCACCATACCTCCAATATTTAAGTCCATTGTGAGGAAATCCATCATAATAATCCAAGCAAAAGCAAGTGAATGTGGAGTTAGACACATTTCTGATCATTACGGTGCTTCTTTCCATATTTTCTCCAAAGTAGAAGGTGATAGGTAAAATCTTTCAAGAATACAACTATCTTTACACTTAGGTATTTTGATTTTGCTATTTTAGAAAGGATAGGACTTAGATAGAGAGTGTTGAAAATGTGTACGAAAGGTGGTTGGGAAGCATTTGTGCAAAAGGATTGCCCTATCTTTCAAGAACTAACACTTGAATTTGTCACCTCTTGCGTTACGAGTGTAGTAAACCAAGTTGGTTTTGGTTTATATTAAAAGACCAAGAACATCATTGAGATGAAAAATTATTGAACAAACTCTTTGGCTTTCAAAAAACACAAGTCGAAGACATGATGGTTGGTTTCTATAAGGGAACATTGATTGAAGTTAATTCCTAATTTATGTTCTTTTAACACACATTTCTCAACTCAAACCAACTCTGATGGCAAGTGTAGGTAAAATTAAGATCCAAGTGTCGTTCCCACAGGGATTCCTTGATAAAATTACAAGTAGTAAAGCAAATTTGATCACAATTATCTAGAGAATCTCAATTGAACGAAAGCTTAAACTAGAATTACCAAATAAATTAAACACATTCAAGTGATGAAAAATAACTTAGTTCCATAAAAGAAGTTGTTTTTTAGATAAAATTAGTTAGGAATTTGTTCTTCAATGACCTAAATGGATTAAGTATAGATTAAGGAACTTCTTCTAGGGTCACTTCACTTAATCTAAGAAATGCTATGGTTAAGACAAAGCTCAATCTCTAAATACTTAAAATGGGGTTTGGTTATGTCACAATCTTAGGCACAATGCTTGAATACTAAGAAGTTTAAATCCGAAAATTCCTAAATTCAGATTTTGACCCTTAATACAAATCAAGGTTTGGATATTCAATGATTTTAATCAGGTTGCTTGAGGAATTGTCCAATAAATTTGGTAGAATCATCTGATCCTAAATTATTTCTTAACTTTGATAGTCATGTTTAGTGTAAAACAAGATTTAATCTTTTCCAAAAGCAAGGAACAATCCTTAATCTAACAAAAAAACATATTTATCACGTGGGCAGGTCATTTAAGAAACAAATCCTAACAAAAAAATATATTAGCAATTCATATTAAGCAAGAAATAAATCCAATTCAGCATATAAAGCATGTTCTTGCACAAATATTGAAGAAAGGTGAATTTAATAGATGAAAATGAGTTAAAATGCACCAATTTCTAGCTCTAAACACATTTACAAGGTTGCTATAATTGTATTAAGCATCAAAAACCACAAAATACAACTAGGATCTGCAAAGCAAGATGAAAAATGTGAAGAACAAGAGAAAAAAACCTTAGGTCCCTCCAAAGTTTCTCTCAACCTATTTTATCTCTAATTTTCATATTTTTCTCTGTATTTCCTCTGTAAAAATGAATTTTCTGAGCTTTTATAGTTATTGGCTGCAAGTGGGAATCAACTAGGGCAACTTGCAGTATGTCAGAAAGAAGATCCAACTGGAAAAGTGTCTACTGCTATTTAAATAATATTTAAAGGAGTCAAACGGTGGCTGTTGAACATCGTCGTTTAAGTCGCTGACGTGGCGGTTGAATGACGCTTGACTGAGTTGAATGGCCCCTCTCTTTAGCCACCGTTTTACTCCAGAACTTTGAATTTCAACTGACTTTTCCCAAATTTTTAGAATTAAATCAACTCCAATTGCAATTTTCATCAAGCAAACACATAATTAAGCTAATAATCATCAAGTGTAACCAATTATAACACAATTTAGCTTAAATCAAATACAATCAAGCTTTGGTTATTTAATGATTTTCATCAGGTTACTTGAGGAATTGTCTAATAAATTAGGTAGATTTCTCATATGCTTACTTATTTCTTAACTTTATTTTACATGTTTAGTGTAAAATAAACATTAATATCCTCCAAAAGCAAAGAACAACCCCTAATCTAACAAGAAAACATATTTAACACATGTTCAAGCCATTTAAGAAATAAATCCTAACCAAAAACAAGATTAGGAATTCATATTAAGCTTGAAACAAATCAAATTCATCATCTAAAGCATGTTTTTGCACAAATAATGAAGACAGGTGAATTTAATATATGAAAATCAGTCAAATTGCACCAATTTCTAGCTCTAAACACATTTACAAGGTTGATATACCTGTGTTGACCATCCACAATGTTCGTTCGCAAAACAAACTATAAGTTTCATGCTCCAAACCGCAAGTATATGGGTCGTAACTTGTAGTAAAGAAATTAACTGTCCTTAACCAAATAGATTAGGACTAATTATGCTATCTCTAGCCTTACTAACCTCTGCTATCCATTCAACTAAATGTTAAGTAATCTTATAGGTAATCTTTGACAAATAGCCAAGATCTCTCTTCAACTACTTGTAAAAACCTGAATATGTATAGGTCTATTGGGAGTCAACTCTCATTATACTACCCAACACTATCACCTAACCAACCTTCTCGGTCTATTACAGGGATTAAGCTCAATACATACCACAAAACTTTCATTCATTTAATCATAAAGCAAGAGTTCTACAAAATAGTTCAAGAACAACTCCTAAAAAATATTTAGCAACTCATAATCCTAAATAATCCAACAATACTCATGTTTTCCATATTGAAAAGTAATAAAGAGAAGAAGGAAAAATATTTTAAGTAGAGCCTTGAATGTCTTCTCTTTACTCCAAGAAAGCTAGAAAACATGGGTGTTGTCTTGATGCTTTCCAAGGAAGATCTCTCTTCTTTCTTCTTTTAGGAGCCACCAAAAATGTTAACTTTGCCTCTTTTGGGTGTTGGCTGCTCAATGAATGTTGTTCCTAGGGGTTTTAGCCCTTAAATATGTCAAAAGGAGGGTCAAGATACTTAAAATCCCGCATTTAACCCATTCTGCCTCAGACCCCCTGTCACGACCATGACTGGGTTATTATTGTGACCGAGCCTGGATGAAAAGTACTATTATGATTGTGACTTGGTCACGATCGTAACAGAGAGGAAGGTGAGCCGTACTGCCACAATCATGACTTAGTCATGATCGTGACCTGAACTCTGTAGATCTGACCACTCTTCACTCTTTTGGCCATAACTTTTTCTCTGGACCTCCAATTGACTTGAAATTTGAACTGAAGACTCCAAATATCTGTATCTTCCTCTCCACAAATTTCCATTGCCATATGATATCTAAAACATTCCCAAAAAGCCACCAAAGTCACCTAAAAAACACCATAATCTGAAATTCGGATGCCTGTAAAAGCAGGCAACAATGTGCATCAAACTATCCCTCAACTATGCTCAAAATCCACCTTTAAACACTAAACAAAATAAAGAAACACTTAGACACTTCAAAGATCATGCAAAGATGCAAAACATGCAAAAGATCAAATAAACTAAAGCTAAAACGCACAAAGAAACACTTAAAACATCTAAAAACAACCTAGAAACATAACTTAAAAACACATTTATCAGTAATTGTATTTATTGATGATATATTGGTATACTCTAGTAGTACAGAGGAGAATGTAGAACACTTAAGGATGATATTATAGACCTTACGAGAGCATCAGTTGTATGTTAAGTTTAGTAAACGACAGTTTTGGCTTGATAAAGTTGCCTTTTTGGGTCATGTCATTTCAGCTGAAGGAGTCAGTGTGGATCCTCAAAAGATTGATTCCATCACTAATTGGAGACCTCCTACGATGGTGAAAAAATTTATGAGTTTCCTTGGATTGGCAGGCTATTACAAAAAATTCGTAGAAGGATTTTCTAAAATAGCAACACCACTGACCAAGTTGATAAGGAAAGAGGTAATGTTTGAGTGGTCAGATACTTGTTAATAGAACTTCGCTGAGTTGAAGACAAGACTAACAACAGCTCCTGTGCTTAAATTGCCAACCGGGACGGATGATTTTATGGTTTATAGTGATGTTTCAAAACAATGTTTAGGATGTGTTCTCATGCAAAATGAGAAAGTGGTAGGTAGCATGTGCTTCGAGGCAATTGAAGACACATGAACAAAATTATCCTACTCATGGTTTAGAGTTAGCAGTAGTGTTCTTTGCTTTAAGGATTTGGAGACATTACTTATATGGTGTTCCATGTAGGATCTTCACAGACTACAAGTGTTTACAGTACTTGTTTACTCAAAATTAGTTGAACATGAGGCAAAGGAGGTTGTTAGAACTGATCAAAGATTATGATTGTACTTTGAAGTACCACCCGGGAAGGCCAATGTCATTGCAAATGCTTTAAGTAGGAGACTCTCGAGCTCTCGAGCTCATATGAAGATAGTTTACCTTCCACTTCTAGTGGAAATGAGGTTTCTAGGAGTCAAATTGAGTATGATGGATTCGGGGGCAATAATTGCCACATTTCATGTCTACCCCATCTTAGTAGATCAGGTTAGAGAGGGACAGAATCAAGATCCACAATTGATGAAGTGGAAAGTTGCAATGGCAGCGAGGGAAGATTCAGAGTTTATAGTCAAAGATGATGGTGCATTGATGAAAGGGAAAAGATTATGTGTACCAAATGTAGAAGATCTAAAGAGAGAGATCTTAGAGGAAGTGCATTCCTCAGCCCATGTTATGCATCCTGGTAGTACTAAGATATACCACATCCTGAAAGAACATTACTGGTGGATAAGGATGAAAAGAGAGATAGTAGAGTTTGTAGCTAAGTATTCAATCTGTCAGTAAGTTAAGGCAGAACATCAGAAACCTGCAGGGTTATTACTGCCTCTCTCAATCTCAGAATGGAAATGTGAGAAGATTACTATAGACTTCGTAGTAGGATTTCCAAGAAGTCGAAGGGGAATGATGCTATATGGGTAATTATGGACAGATTAACAAAGTCTACGTACTTCCTCCCAATAAAGAGTGACTATCCTTTGAGCAAGTTAGCTCAATTGTACTTGGATGAGATAGTGAGACTACATGGTACGCCAATTTCGATAGTTTCAGATTGTGACCCTAGGTTCACATCCAAGTTCTGGTGAAGTTTGCAGAATGCCTTGGGTACACGATTGAGATTCAGTACTTCTTTTCAATCACAGATAGATGGACAGTTTGAGACAACTATTCAGACATTAGAGGACATGCTTAGGTCCTGTGTTTAAAAGTTTAGAGGGAGTTAGGATACACATCTACCATTGATTGAGTTTGCTTATAATAACAGTTATCAAGCTAGCATTGGTATGGCTCCTTATGAGGCATTGTATGGAAGAAAGTGTAGAACTCCAGTATGTTGGGATAAGGTAGGTGAAAGGAGATTGATAGACAAAAGAGTTATGTCGATAATCAACGAAGAGACTTGACGTATGAAGATGGAGATAAGGTATTTCTTAAGATTTCTCCATGGAAGGGCACCTAAGATTCGGGAAACGTGGTAAGTTAAGTCTGCAATACATGGAACCTTATAAGATTACTAAAAGATTAGGATCAATGGCATATTGGTTGAGCTACCAGATGATCTTGTGAGGGTACATGATGTGTTACATCTATCTATACTTGGCAAGTATCTAGCTGATCCGTCTCATGTGATCACGGAGCGGCCACTAAACCTAAAAGCTGATTTGATGTTTAAAGAGGAAACAATTTAGATTCTTGACCCCAGAGATTAAGTCCTGCGTAGTAAGAGTGTTCCTTTGGTGAAAGTTTTGTGGAGAAATCATGTATTCGAAGAAGCCACATGGGAGCCCGAACAGCAGATGCAGCCATTATATCCCTATTTATTTTGAGTTTGTACTTATACGCTCAATTAAATTTCAAGGACAAAATTTTTGTAAGGAGGGTTGATTGTAGGACCCCAAACCTCATTATGTTGTATTGTTTCCCAAGTATGAATATATGTTGGTGATTCAAGTAATTAAATGGATTTCAGATGACCTTGTAAGGCGTTTCAATAGAATCACAACATCTAAATTAATAAAATAAGTTTGAAAAATATTTTCCATAACCAAATTTCGATTAGCCTGACCCCAGTGTCATTGGACCATCCCAATATCTTGTATATATGTATAGGTACATGTATAAGCACAAAATACATGTATGAGTAATTATATACTATGCCATGTATAAGATGTTAATAGGATGTCATCAAGTGATGCATTAATGGATGCCATGAGTAAGATGATGATAGGATGACATAAAGAGGACATTAAATGGACATTTTATACACTAATGAAGAGAAGAAGATGAAGACTTTGTGGACTTCTCCAAAACCAAACAAATAAGGAAGCAAGGGTTAATTAAGGGTTTAGGCTCTTTTTCTCTCCATTTTAATGTATGTGGAAGCAAGAAGCATGAAGTTAGGTATGGATTCTCTCATCTCTCACGTTTTCCCCCTCTCCCACCACTTTTCCTACATCATCTTCAAGCAAAAGGTGAAGTAAGGTTCTTCACTTGTTCTCGTAAACTAGTGATTCTTAGAGATGACTGTATGCTTTGCCTAATGGTTTATAGGATTAGGAGTGGGTAAACCCATTGACTGGAAGGATTTTGATGACACATGTCTAGTTATTTGGCCATATCTTTAGTTATAGATGTCCGAATGGAGTGATGTTTAGGGCATATGAAACTAGACACATATAGCTATAAGGGTTGTGTGAACTCGAATTTTTGTTTTGGCTCTAACAAGTTCGAAATCTAACTTGAAAGTAGTTACAAAATTCTACCTCTAATTGTCTATAGTCTGTAATTTTTGGAGTATAACTCTAGGATTTCTAACCCTTTTTATGTAATCTTGGTGTCATTAGAAAGTTACGACAATGGGGAACATTTTGTTAGAAGACAAGTTTGCCTAAAACCCTAATATACTAGGTCAAAATGGCTACACAAACCTAATCTAAAATTCTATCAAGTGTTCCTTGTTTTAACCTTTGTTTTGATGGTATAAGCCCTCTGGAGTGGTATATGACTTTTAGCCATATCATAACCTAAATAAATCCAAAATAAGTTAATCATAGGCTCATTGGAAACTAGACAAGTAGGGATAAAATTGTTATGAAGGATATGGAGTTTAATTATGTCTCTATCCAATTCAAATTTTGGCTTGAAGTTCATTCTAGAAATTATGTCCCTATTGTGACCAGTATGTAGTAATTTGGGTATATCTTTCGGAATCCTACACTAATTTACATAAACTTTGAGGCTTGAGAAAGATAAGACATGTAGGGACAAATTTCTAAAAGAGCTTGTGACAAAAAAACATAGGATCTATTTTTAATCGGTGAAGTAAATTTGTTATGAAATTTGTCTTACATGTGATGATGTGTCTGTGTGATGTTCTGTTGTAGTAGCTAAAAATTTAGGGAAAGAAGTCTGATATACATTGATTAAATGGTGACTTATGGCGATATTTGTCATGTTAATAGGATCTTTCTAATGAAGCGATATTTCCATAAAGGATAGGCACCAAACGTCAAGAGATTGACAAAAAACGAGAATGGTAAGTATACTTTTAAAATAGTTTATGAAAAGTGAATGGGTTTTAAATTGACTTTTATTGATTAAAGTTATGAATGTTTTTAAGATGAGATGTGCTATGAATACTTTAAGAAATTTTTTATTGTGAATTTTTATGCACGTTATGAATTGGGTTGAATTTGAACAAGTTATGTATGATTTCAGTTTTCAAGTTTTATTGTCTTGACAAAGAAAAGGATTTGGCTTTGATTGACTTTGATTTTGACTTGTGTTGAATTTCCTAGATAGAATCGCAATGAAAATTTGTGATTCCTATATATTGAATTTGGGGAATACGCCTTGCCCATTACGTACAGAATGATACTGGCGTATAACAGTCACAGTTATGTTGAATTGAAGCGAACTCATATGTTAGTTGATTTAATTTTTGCCTATGGTACGCCGAGAGGATATATGCCTATGTTATTACTGATCAGAATACATCCTAATGTGCATGGCAGTGTCCGAAGGCATCTGTCACTAACATGGGTGGGTTAAGTTGTTAGTATGTCCATTGTGTTGCCCTTTGCACATATAGAATATATATTGTGATGCACTATTACAAGTGAGGTCGTAGCCATGTTATCATTAGTGCGAGCATCATTATGAGTAAGTTCATAACAATCGGTACATGTTTCATAACCAACTTACGGGCACGGAAAAGCAATGTAAATTGCGATCTATAGCCTTAAAACCTAAGGGTACCATATGGCCAAAGAAGGTGAACGGTTTATAAAGAAATTTTCTGAACATGCTTTTAAGGAATGAGATTTCGTATTGATGTGGTTTGTTTTAAATACAAAAGGCTAAAAAAATTTAACTATTTAGACAAATGCATGTTACTCACTAAGCTCGTTTAGCTCACTCTTTCTCCTGTTTTCAAATAACTTCCTAGGTGCTCACTCAGAGGCTCAAGTAGCCAGGACTCCACCGCACATGTACCTGTCTTTGTCAAGTACTGTTATGTAGGCAACGTTTGCATTATGCATATTTTATTTAATGACATATATGTATAAGATTTTTGTAAAATAATTATTTTTGAATCCTTTAAATGAATGCTTTGAACTCTTGATGTTGTTTCTGAGTGGACTTAAATGTCCTAAGTTGTAGTGGAGTATGTTTTTGGTGAATATAGCAGTGTTTTGAACTGTTGTAGGTCTTGTAAAATTTTTTGGTTTGGAAAAATACAGTTGTTTTGTTGCCGAAATTTTTAAAGAACTATTACAAAAACTTTCTAAAACTTCACTACTTATGTTTAATGAAATACAAGTTAAGACATATTAAAGATAATTAAAATGAGGTTTAGCTTCATGGAGACATTTTTAATGTGATTAAGATAATCGACTGGAGGGTTTTCATGGAGTGCCGGTTGGATAGTCCAATAAGACAGGATCTTATGATTTATACCTCTAAGTTACGTATAGAAGAGGCATAGTTTTTTACTATCTAATCAAATTTGGCCTCAATTCTCTTCCAGTTGTCATTTTGACTATTGAATGTTGAGCTAAACGCATCCATAAGTTTATCCATCTTTGACTCTAGTAATCTTAGCCTATCCTGCTGGAAGCCTAGTGGTCTTTGTACTTTCATATTAGTATTTAAACTATTATTATTCAAAGAGAAGTTGGGGTGGCTCTTCCACCCCAGATTATAGATATTCAAGTAAGGATTGTTACCTGAACTACCTTATGGTGCTCCTATGTGGTTGACTTGTTCTATCTCATTACTAGTCATCAGGAAACACTTTGTAGTTACATGAGTCTCTTAATCATACGACTCACACCCATTTTGTACTACTTTCAATGATTGTGACGATGTAGCCTGTAAGATATTCAATAGTTTGACCAATACGAACAACTGAGCTTGTAAAATAGTCACTGAATCTATAGCAATAACACCCTTCTGCTCCTTAAGAGATGATTGCCTACTCCTTTTTATACTTTATAAGCAATTATTATTTGCCATCTCTTCTAACAGGTCATGAGCTATATATACTGTCTTTCGTATTAGAGATCCCCCAACTGCTGCATCTATAATACCTCGTGTCTGTATGATGACTCCATTATAAAATGTTTGCAATAGAAATTCTCTCGGTAGATTATAGTGGGGATAACTCCTTTGTAGCTCCTTGAACCTCTCCCATGCTTTATATAAAGACTCACCTTCACGCTATTGAAAATTTGTTATCTTCTTAATGATTCGGGTGGTCTGCATCATTGGAAAATACTTGGCTAAAAAAGCTTATACTAGTTGCTCCCATGTCATAATATTCTCTGAATTTAGAGAATTTAACCAAGTCTTAACTCAATCCTTCAAAGTAAAAGGAAACAACCTCATCCTTGCGGCATCTTCTAATATCCCATTATATCTGAAAGTGTCGTAAATTTCCAAGAAGTTGGCTAGGCGAGCATTCGAATCTTTATTAGTCAAGCCATAAAATTGAACGTTCATCTGCAACATGTTTAATAATGCTGGTTCGATCTCAAAATTTTGGGCCTAAACTGGCCTTCTCTATTTGAATAGAATAGCTATTTGTTGATAGTATCATACTTATTAGAGAAATTATTTGAGAATTAG
>JAOXYD010078289.1:0-12407 GCA_028565735.1 Pinacopodium congolense
ATTAATAGGGTGTCTAGATATCAATCCTCGTGGGATCGATAACCGTTCTTTACTACAAGTACGACCCGTATACTTGCAGTTTTGAGCGTAAAACTTGAAGTTGTGTGTTTTGCGAAATATTATATATATATATATGCAATCAACACTTCTCAGTTGTCGTTACCCTAGGCAACTACTATAAGAAGTATTTGAAAGACTAGTCAAGAGACATACAATAGTAGAACGACATTTGTTTGGGATTATCCCATTATAAACAAGTGCCTCTGGCCCCTACTCTAGCATATTAACTAGGGAATGACAATTGTTTTTACTCTAAAGGCTGACAATGGAGGGTGGTACTTCATGAGAAATCCAGGTGATCTATATATGATTTTGAGAAAATTAAGGGAGAGAATTGGATCAAAACATAAAAAGTGAAGTTCAAAAGTGTTTTTCTGGTAAGAATCATAAAGGAAACAAAGGAATCAAGCATCATGATCATGAGCTTCTCAATCCCTATCTTTTCTACAATTGCTATTGTTTATTTCATTATGATTAGGAATTCATGTTCTTGTAAGATCTAGGTTATTTTAAACCATAAGACGTAATGTTTTACATTACTGCTTTACTTTAATATTGAACTTCTAGATTTTTTCTTAGATTTACCTATTGGATTAATGAAATTGTTCTTTGATTGCTATAAAAATGTAAGGATTAATTTCAATTATTTGATTTCATTTATTTAGATTGAGAGATAGGATGTATGAATTGATCAACCTATAAGTAATGAATCTTACATGGAGACTTAGAGTTAGGCTTTCATGAGATTTTTAGATAAGGCTTGAATTTAATCAAAGAAATAGGTTCTATAAAATGTACTAAAGCCATTTAATTCACATTTTATAATAGGGAGAACTTTCTCTTAATTTATTAAGATGAATAGGAATTACATAAGTCTAGAGAGAGTGTAGTTTAATTTATGAAACTTACAGTATAAGAAATTTTGGATAATTCATTGAATTAATGTTGAGTGATGAACATAAAAATATCTTAGGGGGATTAATAATCTAGGTCATAACTTCTTGATTGCTTATTGAATCTTGAGGATTTTCATTTGAATTTCTTTTAGTTATTTATTTCATTTTAATTTAATTATTATTAAAATAAATTACCCATTTGAAAAAGTTAAATAGGAAAGAGATGAGTATCACCAGTAGTTTAAAATAGTCCTCATTAGATCGACAATTCGAACTCATAATAACTATACTACGATTCGATAGGTGTGCTTACCTATTGTGGGATCTTAGTATTGTTCATTTAAGATTCTTCAATTTATTTTATTAAAACTTATAAATATCCTTTGCACACATTACTATTAAATGTCTAGATAAACCTATGCCAATGATTAATTAGTGAGAAAGATACCAAGCTCTTCACCAAAGACATAAGAAGTTAAAGTAATGGCCATTTAAGAAGCAAAGGACTTTAAAGTCCTCCTCCTTGAAGAACTAATATCCCTTTTGACATATGGAATTAGGCTAAAAGAATCACAAGTGCAGGAGATCATCCCATGGAAAAAAAAACATGGCATTCAAGGCATCAGGGGAGGTTTATAGTGATGATAAAGCCTCCATAAGTGGCAGTAATGATGAGGACATAGCACTATTCACAAAGACTTAAAAAAAAATTTAAGAAGAAGATATCCATAAGAAGAACGGACTTTAAGGAAGGTAAGTACATTCCTAAAAACAAGTTAGGTAACATCACTCATTTTCATTATAAGGGAACTGTCCATATGAGGTCATAATGCCTGCTCCTTAAAGAAAATGAGAAAAAAGAGAAGAAAGAAAAAAACAAGAAGAAGGCCCTAAAAGCCACCATATAGGATGATACAAGTGAGTTCGAAGGTGAAGAATGATAAGGTACCTTCTTTCTCTACTTCATATAATGAAGATGATTGTGATGTGAATTTTACTTATGATGAACTAATTGATTAATTAGAAGTGTTAAAAAAAGAAGAAGCTGTACACTAAGCCTACAGAAATCATGAAGTTACTGGATGCATGCGAGTTAGAAAATGAGAAATTAAAACTTTACTTGGAGAATGTATATATAAAGATGGTTTGGATTGGTCAACTAGTCATTCAATTTTAAAAAACGTCTTCCCTCTTCATTAGTTCAGTTTTGCTCCTTATTACCCTTTCTCTCGAAATCACCGCCTCTAGTCAAGTTCCCTAAAAAAATGGACTTCATCCTTTAATTACACTACTCCATACTTAAATACATAACTTCCTTAATAACCACCTCTTCAAACATTATATTTCTAGTTTTTATCCTCTATGACTTTTGGCTAGTTTTTCTCCTCTGTGACCTTCAGCTCCTTCTCTAGTAAAATTATAAATTTTAAGTGAGTTACTAGTGATGGTTAGTATGTCTTTAGCATCTTCTCCATGTGTTGAACACTATACCTCAATCCATTTATCCCATTTAACACTTTGTTTATATTAGGTAAAATCCTACTCTTTGGAATTTAAGGTCTTAATTCTTTTACAAATTTCTCAAGTAATTAGCTAGCTATGAATTAGGTTTCATTTCATCATCTCTAAGCATTAGGGAAGTTTAATATCATAGGAATGCATTTGAATTGAATCAAATTTAGATTTCATATAATTAGGTTTTAGAATTGTTTTTTCTAATATTTGGCATAATTCTTAAAACATTTTCAAAATCGATAATGTTTTATGTAATTAAAAGCTAAATTAAGTTGTTTAAATAATCAATTGAATATTTTTATTTCAAATTTTTATTTTTCACAATTTAGTTCTTTTGAATATAAGGAATTTTCAAAAAAAAATTTCAAAAATTCAACTAATTAAGAGTTTTTATAGAATCAATTTTATTTAATTGTAGTTGACAACAAATTTGATCTTTTAAGTTTTAACTTAATAGATTGCATAACTTTTGATCAGGCATTCATTTTTACAATTCTAGGAACATTAGCTTTCAATTTGAATTTCATGCATATATGCATATGTATGATTTTAAAATTAATTGATTTTTTAGATAGAAAACATTGGATTATAAAAGTATTTTTTATGTTAAATGTGTTATTGATCATAAACTGTTTGATACTCATGCACAAATCTTACTATTTGAGTTTCCTAGGGTTTGAAGCGTATCTTTATTCTTAGAGCTTCCATTGGATTTCTTCAACGTTACCATATCTTTTACCATGATTAGAACTTAAGGTGGAAGTTTGTCTAAGAGTTAGAGAACACAAATTTCATATAATGATGAGTATTTTAACAATATCTTGACTATGTATAAAGAGAATTGCATGAAAACTCTCTAGTTACTTGATAGGGGTGTATTATATAGAATTTTAAGCTATAGTTTGATATGTTTTCACCTTTTCTTGATATGAAAATTCCTTGTTTATATGTGTTTTTGGTTTAAATATAGGTTCACACTTAATTAAAAATTTTGGTGTGAAATTGGCTAATTTCAGATGATTTCATAGAAGATCAATGTTAGACTTTAATGTTGCATTTGATGTCCATATAACTCATAGTTAAACTCTCATATGAAGACAAAAAACTAATGTCGATATAGAACGTTGTTGTTGATCTTTAAGGAAACCATTACTATAATTTAAGTCAAAGTTAAAAGATAAACGATTGTCTATAATGACAATATTATGGATCATAACAATGTATCAATAAGATCTTAGAACGGTGTTTTTCCCCTTAACTTCAAGGATCGTTATACTCATTAAAAGCATGACTTAAGAGCCATTTTAAAGGCAATTTGGTACTTCCACCCCCTAGTTAGCCCCAAACCTAGGATATTTGTATATTAATAGAGAATCAAAGAGTTCTACAACTAGAGATAGTCTTTTACAGGAGGTTAGATATAGTTTTAGACTTTTTTTGTTAGGTTTCTCTTAAGTTTCATATTAGAGACTCAAGTAGCAATTAAAGTGTTCAAGGAATGGCTTTGAGGGATTAGGAGCTGATTTACAATTAGGATAACATGAAATCTAGTTGTATCATATACTCCTTAATTCTTTTACATTTTAATTCTTTTGTTTTATCAATAAATGTATGTTTTTTATTAAATCCTTATGTTATTGATAAAAATGTATGGCTAAATTGAATAATAGATAAGAAAAGGTAAATAAATGGAGTAACTATGTTTTAATTGTTAAATAATGTAAAGATCTTTGTTTGTTTGAGTGTTTAATTATTTATTACAGACTATTTTTTGAACGTAGATTCATGGGTAATTTAGGATCTTAGGAATCCACCCTAATTACAAAAAAAAAAAATCAATATAATCATCACAATTTAAACTAATGAATGAACAAACTAGACTAATTGTGAGGATCTTAAATCTAGAAGAGGATTTTAGGCTTGAATGTCTAATCTTTAACCCTATTAACCTAAGTTCACCTAATGAACAAATAATAAAATAGGATTAATAGAGGAAGGGAATTGATTTAATCACAACGGTGTCTTGAGTTAGAGAAGATACCTTAGCTCTAATAACATATAATTTCACAGATTTAGTTAATCCATTGAACCTTGAAGTAGTTATAGACAATCCTCGTGGGAATGATATCTAGACTTAAAAGAATTCACTATATTATTTGTTGACAAGGTATACTTGCATTTAAATTGGTCTTGAATTTGATTAAATTAGAATTGGAGTACACTTGGACCATATAACATGCCTCTTTATGTTTAGACCATTTTAAGTCATATAGCTTAGTTCAATTTTTCCTAACTCAATGATAAGAACATCTACTTACTCTTCTTGCTAGGATTAGCCCCATCAATGTTTTTAGTTTAATTTTTCATTACTCAAGGTTGGGAACATCTACATACGTTTATTGCTAGAATTATCCCCATCAATGTTAGACTCTTCTATTGTAACCTTAGAGAATGTCAAGTAGGTGAATATCGTATCTTCTTAAAATTCTAAGTAGTTTGCATTCAACTTTCTAAAGACCATATTAATGAAATCCTAGAAATTCCTATCCCTAAAGAGTATTCTAATTATAACTGTGTAACCAAACATAGTAACTCAATCACTCCATGACTACTCAAATCAAATACATTATCAAACTTTATAATAATGAGGGAATAACTAAAAAAAAACTAAGTGATGTAGGAGAACTCAATGTGAACTACCACTTTCGTCATTTGTTTATGAAAACTTTACATTTTATGCTTAGAATACCTTTGATTTCTCTTTACTCTAATGGTGCAAGGGAAAAATCATCTAGGATATTTTATCTTACAAAAAAGGATCTATTTTTTCTAAGTTAAAAACAAAGAGCATCAAATTTTATATTCCCTTACCCCTAGATGCATCTTTCAACATTTTCTTATTCCCCCAAAGGAAGATGAATATAAGCTCCAATCTTTCTTTTAAAAATCTACCTTAAGTTGCATGAGATATCTATTTATTTTTAGTCAATTATAACTTCATCATATTAGTGACACTAGTAACTAATTACTCCACCCATGAATCTTAGTGATGATGATAAGCCTACTCGGAGTCATACCATGTCGTTATCTAGTAATGACGAGGCTAAACCCTTTAAGCCTCCTCCAAATTCCTTTGATATTCAAAATGAGTTTGTTCTACTCTATAATCAAGTTAATACATTTTAAGATACTACTATACATAGGATTGATGAGTATGGTACATAACTTCGTGAGATGTCCACATAGCTTCAAAAAGTGTTCACATTACTCCATGACTTTTTTCCTTGTCATTCACCTCTAGATCATTGATTATTGTGGGAGAGTTTAGTTTGTTTTTTTATTTTGGTATAGGGGATTTTTTTGATGATGTCTATATTTTCATCTATTTTGGAAGCTTATTTGGCCTTTGTACTTTAGCTATTGGTGCTTTTGTCTCTTGGTTACATTTTGAAACATTTATGTATTGCACATTTTGTTTATTATGTGTTGTTCGTTGGTTGAATTGATTAAAAATGAGAGTTCTTTAAACTGATTTTAGTTTGAAAATCAAAATGATATTAAGTGAAAACTAACGTGATGAAAGGCAAGTGCACCTATCAAACAAGTAATATAATGGAGTAAATTTCAGACTCCAGTTCTCAATCCCATGGGGAAAAGAATTGCTTAATTACTAGGTTGATCATATTACAATTATTTAGGAAAAATCCAATCAATTTTATTAAAAATCTGAAATTTGCTAAAACTAGACTAACTTTGCTTAAACTCTTCAAAAATTATTTTTAATTGCTTCTGAAAAATTATGAAAATTACCAAATGTGTAAATTAGGTAAGGATTAGATGATTGATGATTTAATTGAGCTTAAAACACATTTAAGGTTTGATTAAAGTTCCTTCACAAAATCAAAATAAAGTTATGGTTAAAACTTTGCTTTTTCTCTATTTAATCTTGTCTAAAGTTTAGTTATGCTTTAAATCAATTTAGTGGGATTTAATTTCAAGAAGGTGAGTTGTGGAAAATTAATCTCAGATCTCTAACTTTCACAAAAAAAATCCAAGTTTGGTCATACAATGATTAATTCGTGTTGCTTATTAATTTTTCTAACAATTTAAGATGATTACTCATGCTTAACTTGTGTTTAAAACTAATCTTAAGTGGTAGTCCAAAATCAGTTCATTTAAAACTTCAATAAACAAAATACAGAACCTTTAATATGCCTTTAAGCTCTCTTAAATCATACAAATTCCAATCCTTAGCAATAAAAATGAATTAGCCACACATATTGATCAAGACATACAAAATATATAACTTATGCAACATATCTTAATAGATCTATAAATAAAGGCTAAAATAATGAGTTTAGAGTGTACAAAACATGTTTGCAGAACTTATGGACGTGTCTTATAACTCCAAAATTGATCTATATTGCAACACAACCTTTGATTTGAATCAAAATAGCAAAAAATTCAAAGAACATACAAGGATATAAACTTAAGAATAAATACTTTGATTAATCCAAAAATAAAAGCATAACAATGAGTAATCTGAGTTAGAAACTCCCTGAATGTGTGTTATAAACTCATATATATGTTTATAAACCAAGCTCAGATGTTTAGAAATCCATAAACAACACAAAATTTTGAATTTTTTTTTTTTGAAACTAAAGAACTAAGAAGAGAGAAGGAGAATTCTCTCTAACTATTGGCATATATGATCTCTCTATAATTCTCCGAGTATCTTCTATGTTTTGTTTATTTTTACAACTACCAACTCCTCCCACATGTTCTAGAAGATAGGATACTTAATTAGGAACGTGCCAGAGCCGACATCTTGGAGATTTGAAGCTAAAATTGTTGACTACTACTATTAACGACACCTTGCCTCCAATCAACGACACCTTGTGAAGGTTCTGTTAATACTCAAATGCTACACCCTTAAATGACCCCCTGTTCTTGTTTTAACGCGACCCTACTAGGGGCTGTTAATAGACAGAAATGAGAGGTATTCTTTAAGTGTTTTCTAAAATCTTCATTATCAACTCCATCCTACAAATTACACGTAATAACATATAAATTTAACAATTAAGCACTGAAATAAAGGTCATAATTTAACAAATTAACCATTAAAACTCTATCAATTTGACCCCTAACATTATGTTATTTATTTTTTCCTTTTAGAGGTTTATGTTCACTTTGTTAATTTCCCTTTTT
This sequence comes from Pinacopodium congolense, assembly GCA_028565735.1. NCBI lineage: Eukaryota > Viridiplantae > Streptophyta > Magnoliopsida > Malpighiales > Erythroxylaceae > Pinacopodium > Pinacopodium congolense. The sequence continues at coordinate 7,680 of JAOXYD010078289.1, forward strand.
CTATCCTTATGTATTAATTGGAACTTATGATACTTGTTGGTATTTTTATATTTCTTTTAATGATTCCAGAAAGGGGGATAACAGTATGTAATATCTTGCTTTATTGATGGGGAGTTTTTTCAGTGGGCAGATTAATTTTAATAAGTTATAATACATGATTTTTGGGGGAGTATTAAATTTTGATGAATTTAGAGGGAATTTTAAAATTTAAAGATATTGATGTCTTTTAAATCCTGAGTTTTTTAAATTTAGTTTTAGTTATGTGATGATACTAAGTTTTTGAATATGAGTGTGATTATCTTGTATCTTTTGCCATTATATGAAGAGGGACTGCGTTCATAAGTGGTTTTTGAAAAATTTTAAATAGTTTTAATAAAATTTAAGTGGCATAGGAACAAGATTGGCTTTTTTTATTGTTTGTTACCTTTCTTGGCTTTGCAATTTTATAATATCACATGGATTTATCATCATTAATAAAGGGAAGATTGTTAAAATAAGTAGGTTCCACATAGTTTTGATAATGACAAAAAAAATCTTATTCCTAATGTATTTTATTATGTTTGATATATAGAAAAGATAGGTGTGAAGAAAAGACTTTTAAAAGAAACAATTTGGAACCTTGGAACTTAAAAGCGAGCTTATGAAAAAAAAAAGGTCAAATTGAAGATTAAGATTGTGTTTTTAATAGGTTATATACTATAATTTTTGATAATCTTATCTTTTTTGTCTCATTATGTTTAAAAGGCTCAAATCATAATTATTGCATTCATACTTAGTTTATATGCATATAGGTTGTATAATAAAGAGCAATTATGTGGAAATGATTTTATATAATCCTCTTAATACATAAATTTTTTTAGGAAAGTATTTTGATGTTTATATATATTGAACAATTGTTTAGAAATGTTCAAATTAGTTTTATACTGAATTAAATGTGTTAAACTATGTTAACTTGTGTTAAGAACTAGTATGGCATGGGACTAGTCAAATATTAACTAGCGTAAAATTAGTCCACTAATCTCTAATCAATTAATATATGAGATTAGTTGACCAATATGTAATTTGTCAAAATATTGAATAAATGAATCTAAATTGATCGATCAGTGGTTTGGGATAATAGACACCAACAATTAGTTTTGATAATAAAAATATATATTAATTGATTTTTAGTAAGTTCTGGTGGCTATAAACAATTAGTAGGCCAAATTTTACCTATAAATAGGAGTGTTTTAACGTGTTTAGGGTTTCCATCACCATATGGCATAGTTTGGCCATGTGAAAGGAATAGAGGTCCATCATATTTCCCTACTCCCTACATGTATGTATAAAACAAAGTTAGGCCTCATTTTTTAAAAAATGGCATAATTCTTTGTCATGCCCCATATATGCATTAATTCAATCATAGTAGCAAATATATGTACTATTACATATATCTAAGCATACATTATCATACTAGGATAGCTTATTATCATAGAAAGAATGCATATATACATAATAATTATAGGAATCGTCATCATGTACATATTACATTTTATTTTTATGGTTGTATTGATCATATAGAAAGATTTTTTTTTACTAATGTTTATAAAATCTTCTAAAATTTGGGATGAGAAAGGCATGAGAATTAATTCCCAAGTAAAACACATTGATTTCCTTCTTTTGTAAGCAAATATCAATTAGTTTTAAATGAATATCAAGTAAGGAAGTGACAAGTGATACCTATAATAACAAATTGAAATGGAATATTTATCAAGAATTCTTACATGAGCTAAGTAAGCAAATACATTGTTGAACCAAGTAAGGAGTAGAAAATGAGGTAACATTGGTGATACAAAATAGAGGTACACAATTAATTTCAAAATGATTTCACATCAAGAGTATTTAAGAATGTTGATTGCCCATAAAGATTTATTACATATGTTTATGGGAGCCATTAAGACTTTTTCATAAGAAAAATATAGTAAAATTTTAAATTGGTGCATGTTTATGATGATTTTTTTTTTAGCATGTATCCTTTCCCTTATAATGGAATTTTTATTTTACAAAGGGTTTAGTTAGAAAGAATGCTTTAGTAAGGAGTCTAGATATTTGTTTTATGTGTTATCTTTCTTATAAATTGTTTTTACCCTTCACTTGCATTATTTAGTTTGTTTGACTCCTCAATTTTCGATGATACATAAATTTAGGGGGAGTACATCACTTGGTATCTGTTTCTTGTTATTTCATTTTTTAAAGAAAACTTATGTGCCATTTGATGTTTTATGTAGGGGGAGTTACTTTTTAATGTTTTTTATGCATACGAGTTGTGTTCTAATGCATAATTTATGGTCAGATCTCCTCCATCACATATTTTTTGTTAGTATAATATTAGGGGTAGAGACAACTTGAATGATTTTTTTCATAATTAGGAGATTTGGGAATGATCGGTGGAAGGTTTTGAAAGTCACAATTTAGTTACAGTTTTTTATAACATTGTGATTTCTTTCATAACAATTGATATCTTTGTGTAATGATGCATGCTTTTTTTTAACTTTTTATCAACTCCTGCATAACAATGGGTATGAAAAAGGATAGATAACAATTGAAAATTGGTAACTATAAAAAAGTTTAAAATTTTTTATGATGCAAAAAAAGAGGCGATAGACTGGTGATATTATCAAGAGTGATATGTTTTATTAAAATTTTATCATTTAATGATGCATAGATTAAGGGGCAACAATATATATTTTGCTTTGCACATATGTTTTGCATTTTATTTTCCCTTAATATCACATATTTTGTTATCATAAAAAAGGTGATATTTTTGACCCAAAAGAGGTTTCACTTATTGGTTTTGATGATGATAAATCATAATTGTAACTAATGGTTTTCGTTCTTAGTGCAGTTTAAAAAATATGAATTTTCATAATGTGAACGAATACATCTTGGAGCTTAAGAAAGATATATTTAAATGAAAGTTAGAGTTCAAAAGGAACTTAAATTATGAAGAAAATGAGAATGGTGGCAAACATTGAAGTAGAAAACAAGTGATGAAGATTAGGAAAAAGAAGAAGATTAAATAGGTTTATGTTTATATCATTGTTTATAAATCTTTTATTGATCTTATTAATTTGTTACAGACCTAAGGCATGCATGATCATTTATAGTTTAAGATTTTTTCATAAAATGTTTACGTATGTATTAAATTTTTTCTTTTGGTATTAAGTGTTTCATGATAGAGAGACTTTTTAAAAAGGTTTTAAAGAACACCCTTTTGAAGTATGAAAATGTGTTAGAGAGTTTTTTTAGTATGATTAAGTTAAGTTTTGATAAAATGAATGATTTTGAGATGGTTGAAAGTTTTGGAAATTATTGAAAAAGGTTTTGAATTATATAGGCATTAATAAAGTGCATAAATTTCCATAAATTGAGATTTTTTTAAAATTCAATTGAAACTTCTTGGGTCTAAAATAAACCATGGGTTGTTTAAAAACTTATGTCAATCGGTTTTGAAGTTAAAAAAATGATTTTAAATTTATTTGGAAATATAATGTTTGAAAACATAATTAAAGTTTCACTGATCAAGACATTTTGATTTTCTGATTTCAACTAAAGCCTTGGTCACTAAAATCTTTGTAGGTACATTTCAGACTTTTTTGAAGTTATTTGGGTTTATTTTGTATTGAAATGTTTAGAAAAGTGTTTAAATTTCTCTGACGAAGTCATATTTACTTTTTGATTTTCATTGAAAGGTCTTAGCCGTTCAAAGTGTTTAGGGAAACTTTTATAATTTTTTTGAATTAGTTTTCAATCAAAAGAAAGTAGTTTTGGGTATTTGGAAAGCTTGGAGGACATTTACAGATGTTGGAAAATTGTTTTATAGAAGTATTGGTCGACTAATATGTTCAAATTTGAAAGCACTGGTTGATCAATCAAAGGTCATGGTCGACCATTTGAGGACTAGAAACATATAGCAATTAGTTGTAAAGGCTATCTAACAATAATTTTAATGGGTCTAATAGCTTGGAAGTGTTTCTAATAAGTATTTGAGTTTCCTTAGCCTATAAATGCATGCTTTAAGTGTTATGGAACAATTTCATGAATGTTAATGAGTTAAATGACTTTTTAGTTTATTTCAAAATATTTTTTGAGTTAAATGAGCTTAAGAGAAAATGTGAAGTTTTTATTCTTGTATTTACTAATTCACTGAGCCTTTGAGCACTATTTTTATTATGCAAGATATATTGATTGTGTTTTAATTTTTTATCTTAGCTTAAGTTAAGATTTGGGCTTGTTTATTAAGGTTAAGTTTGTTGGTTATTGAAATTTGTTAAAGTATTACTCTTATGCTTGTGATAAAGAGAGCACTGCTATGTTGATTTGGTATCACTAATTATCCTCAAATTAGTCTATAAATTCACATTCAATTCCAATTCAAATCCAATTCAACATAACGATAGTTTACCAGTCACAAGTAATGAAGTGGATTACATTAAAGACTCTAAAATGTCCAACCCACATAGAACTAATTTGTATAACTACTAAGGCAATTAGATTACAATTATCTAAGGAAACTTAAAGCTTAAAACTCAGGCTTAGATAATCTAAAACAAACCTAAAAACATCTAACTTTGCAATTGCATTCCAAATTGACTAAGGATTACCAATTGATTAAATGACTAAGGACAAGGCCCAAAATGACTTATGTAAGTTATGGAATGGATTGGAATTTCTAATCTAGGGCCTTCA
>JAOXYD010078300.1:0-12407 GCA_028565735.1 Pinacopodium congolense
AAACAAAAAGGAGAAGAGACCATGTAGAGTTTGCCCATGAGCCCAATTTATGCTCTTTTTATAAATCTAGGTGTTATTTTGCAGTTCCTCCTTCCTTGTAAATGAATTTGTGGGCGTGGCATCCAGGATGCAATCCAGTGTGTGAAAGCAATCTATAAGGAATCGCAGCTAATATAACGTTCACGAATGAAATCGCACCATTTCTTACGCTATCAGAATCTGCGGAGGTTTAATTTTCTACTGCAACAAGTTAAGGCAAGCCATTGCGCTTCTGTAAGCGAGCACATGAAACTTTAAAATAATAACCAACTGATCATGACGGCAGATAAATGTTCAATATTTTTGTATTTAATTTTACAAAGTAAAATTGTATTTTTTTAATTTATAAATTTTATTTAAAAATTTTTATTGTTTAATTAAAATTTAAATTAGTTAAATTAAATTTTATAAAACTAAAATTATAAAAATAAAATAAATAAATTTTATTTTTAAAATTTAAATTATAAATTATAAATAAATTTTACAAAAGTTTATGGAAACATGTTCTAAATTTCTAACCCCATCCCCAACTCTCTCTCTCTCTCTCTTTCCAAATTATGTTTTCTTGACCTTGATCAATTTTGAAGCCCTTATAAAATCGTAATGTCTAGTATAATATTATTTTTTGGCATGCAGTCTTTTTTAAAAGAAATCTGACATAAAATGCGAATTAATTACCTTTATTCTAGGAATTAATCGTGAGAGAAGACGTGGTGACGTCCCACATGTAACATCATATTCTTCTTAATGTACTCCCACAATCAAGACATGATCGTACCTAACACCACACCAAGGATAAAGATGTCCACGTCGATTATTATTTCAGCAATTTCATGTTTTTTTTACTAATGGACCATATAATTACGGTACTTTACTATAAACAGTTTTCGCATAAGTATAAAGTAGTTTTGTCCATTTTGTATACAGGTTGCTGGACTTATGTGCTTTTCCCTATTCAACGTGTGATCAGCTGTAAGTTACATATTATTGCTATCTACGGTTGGCTTTCGTGTCCAAACTCGTAACCTCTAAGTACATAGAAATTTTTGGTAATAATGTAGACCAAAAAAACCATGAAAGAAAAATCATTTTTCTCTTTTTATTAATGAGACGCTTAGATTTAGCTAATATTAATCTAACATTTTTTTATTTTTCTCCTTTATTCGCTCAAAAGTATATTTGTACGTGGAAAGAACTCAACTATCAAACTTTTTACTCATGAAGGTTCATTCAATGTGATGTACTATTTCATTTTACTCGAAAGAAACTTTGAGCTATCAACAAAGGTTGGTTGTGTAACTTACTCCTAGAAACACATTTTCATCTAAAAATTCTGTCACACAACATTGAATTGTCGTAGATGTTTACATCCTCTGCATTAATTTCTTAAAAGACAATGAGAAAAATAAGAAAAATATTTCACATAGTATTAAGGTTTAATTTCACATAGTATGCATTTTTCTCTTGAAAATAATAAAACATTGTTCTTACTCCACATTAAATAGGAAAAGATCAACTTTTTTGACATAGACAAAGTATATGTGTTAATAATTAAAAAAAGTTAAAATTTTAATAAAAATTAAGAGCTTTGTAATGAGAAAGATTTAGGCACTTAGACTTTAACAAAAACTTCAACACTAGTGGATCATGCCTCCACCCCTTCGGATGACTTTCTATTAATCATACAACTATTATAGTTTAGCACAGCTTACATCATAGGTTTTATATCTAAGAGCGAAGTTTTAATCAATCCCCCTTTAGCTCCTTGTATCAACCATTAGAAACTTTCATCTATGTCTTGTGGCTAAGTTGTTTTCTAGGTGAATTAGATAAGTAATTAAGTGTAGTCTTATTCTCCTTATCAAACTCCTTTAACAATGTCTCCTTTGACTTTTCTAGGCCTTTAAAGATTCTTTGATTCCTATCATTTCCTATATAGCAAACCAAATAGGTCAAAGCAATCTTATATGTCAAGGTTTCCACCCTCTTATCGAATTTGTGTTGGCAATTATAAAGTATAATAATTTGCCAACTCCTTTCAGGAGTTAAGCAATTACAAAGCTAGAGGATATTTTTCCATAAGAACTCTGAGTAGCTGCAGTTAAAAAATAGATGGTCCAATGTTTCTTCTTCATATTGACATAAGTAACAATCCTTTGAGACATTTAGAAACTGTGATAACCTATCCAATGTTATTAGTCTTCTTTGACAACATGTAAGAGAATAAAGGATGCATATGGATGGCCTTGCTTACACCATGTTAATCTGCGCTAGGAGATTTTTGGATGGTGTGTTCTAAAAAAGTCCTAGAAAAAATAATTTATGTACATACGTACTCTAATTTTGTTCTAGTGAACAAAATCATTCATATTAGAATTAAGATAAGTTCATAAAATGTCATTAATGATTGGAGGATATAGCAATGGCTCTAGTAATCCTATATGAACATTTAGCACTTCCTTAATTGTTATATTAAAAACGATATATCTTTTCAGTGACTATAATTCTTCACATGCCATTAAGAGACTGTATTATGACCAGTTATCATTCCAAAATGGGTTGTTTGCACCATCCCCTATCATTTTCTTAACCTTCAACCATATTAGATTTTTTAACTTTAAAATGTTAGTCATAGTCCAAAAAGGAACTAGTCTTTGGTTTGATGCTTCATAAGCAAGCATTCTATAAATATGAAGCATGAATCCATTTGCACCATAGTGATTGTTTATCACTTAGTAATCTCTATAACCTCTTGTATTAAGTGCATGGAATAGTGAATGTGAATGCCATTAAGCATTAAGTTGATCAAGTAGATTCTTCTTTTTAAAGTTAAGCTTTTACTATACTAATCAATAGTCTTTCTTAAATATCCACTCTCTAGGCAAGCTCTCATCTCTCATAAACTCACTTGATTCAATAATGGGCTCACATGATAACGGTTAAATATCTAAGGTGTCCTCTTTAGGCTCTTCTCACCCTAATGTCTCCATATCCTTGCTTAAGTCTAAATCATCATCATCAACACTCTTCTTGACATAAAAAGAATTAGATTCATAAAATACAACATGTAATGTCTTTTCAATCATCATAGTCCTTTTGTTAAACATCTCAAGAGCTCAACTAGTAAAAGATTAACCAACAATTATAGCTTCTTCTAATTTAACATCAAACTTATCCAAATTATCTTCGATATTCAAAGTAAAGCATTTACAACCAAAAATTTTGAATAATTCACTTTTGGTTTCTTTCAATGCCAAAGTTCATAAGAAGTTTTATCCATATAAGGTCTTACATAGACCTTATTGGATACATGGCATGCGCATGCATCTGCTTCCACTCAAAAATATTTTGGAATACAATATTCATTCAATATAGTTCTGTCCATTTCGTGCAAAGTCCTATTTTTTCCTTTCAACAACTCCATTTTTTTAGGAGTTCTAGTAGATGAAAAGTTATGAAAAATTCTATTTTCTTCATAATATGCATCGAATAATTCATTTTCAAATTCTCTATCATCATCACTTTTAATTGAATTAATTAACAAAATTGAAATTTTCAAATTTTTTCAAATTGAAATTTTTTACAAAATTAACAAAATATTTAAAATATTCATCCTTATTAGTAAGAAACATTACCCAAGTGAATCACTATAATTATTAACAATCACATATGAATACAGTTTTTCGCTTGAATTTGCAATTCTAGACGATCCAAAAAAGTTCATATGCAATAATTCTAAGGGTCTAGAAGTTGTTATCACATTTTTTTTTCTTTAACAAAGCCTTGATTTGCTTTCTTATTTGACATGCATAATAAATCTTGTCCTTTTCATACTTCATTTTTGATAGACCATTAACTAGCTCCTTGTTGAAAATATTTGAAATTTGTTCCATACTAGTATGAGCTCATCTTCTATGCTGCATCCAAGAAACATCATTCATGAAAATCAAACACTTAAAATTTTGGTTAGAGAGATCATTGAAATTAATAGTATAGATATTTCCCACTCTCTTACGTACAAAAACAATGCAATTGACAATTACTTTAGAAACTATGCAAGATTTATCTTCAAAAGAGACTTTGAAACCTTTATCACATAATTGACTCACACTTAATAAGTTATGCTTTAAACCTTCTACCAAAAGTACATTATCAATGGTAGCATTATTCTTACCAATCTTACTAAAGCCAATTATCTTATCCTTAGCGTTATCTTCATAGGTGACATAGCCACCATCATTGTCTTTCAAAGAAAAAAACTGAGAAGCGTCTCCTGTCATATACCTAGAACATCCACTGTGTACATACCAAGCGATCCTCTTGAAATCCTATAAAATAAAGAAAATCATTTCATTTTACCCACATTAATTTGGGCCTTTTCAAATGACCAAACCTACCACATTGATCATAAATATATGTAACTTTATGAAAATACATAGTTGGTCTAAAATTATTTCTATATGAAAATCTTTATTCATCATTTCAAAAAAAATTTCTTTGTTAAAATCTTGGCCTAATGTTTAGTGTAAGAACCATTTCTCGAAGCATGAGCATGCATAGGATATGTATATGAATGTGTAGTCCAAATTTGAATAAATTATGGCCTATATACATGATGTAATAATGTTGCATTTGTAAAGAAACTATTCTCTTATTAGGAGCATGCACATTTCTACTATTTGTAAATTTTGAATCATATATTAAAACATAATGAATGTTGCTGGATTGAGTTCTAAAAGATGATGCACCATTGTCAAATGATAACCTAGGATCATGTTCTTCATCTAAACTTTTTCCTTTTACAAAAATAGTTTTGGCATTAGAAGTTTCATTTCCTTGAGTAAAGCATAACTCACATTTATCATTAGAAATATTTTGACCTTCTAGCATGTAATCTAACTTTTCATTACCCTTTATTAATGTAGACAGTGATTATTTAAGGGCATCCACTTCCTTCTTTAAAGATTCGTTTTCATGCATTATCATATGCTCATTTTTATGCATACCAACATCTACACTCTTATAATCTAACACGGCGTTCATTTCTTGCTTTAATCTATCTATTTCTAGTAAGCATTCATTCTTGAATTCTAAAATGTCATGCAATTTATCTTTCAACTCTCATTTTCTAATCTAAAGTCATTCATTGATTTTATGTTATGCATTCTTTATGTTTAGAGTATAATTTCCTCCTTTTCAAGGTAGCACGCTTTAAGACTTTAACCAATTCATCATGGTTCAAATCAACATCAACAACAATGCTTTCATTCTCATCACCTTTATAATCGGAAGAAGATGGTACCTAATCATCGAAGGCCATAAGACAAACTTCGCGCTTTCATTTTTAGAGTTTTCACTTTCCTCTTCGACTTCGGTCTCCCATAAAGCCTTTAAAACTTTTTTTCCCTTCCTATCCTTCTTCTACCTTCTTTCCTTCTTACTACTTCCTCCTTTTCAGATTCCTTGAGGAGTGGGCAATGACTCTTCAAGTGATCTAGTTTCCTACGTTTAAAACAAACAGCATTAATGGACTTTCTCTTATAATCATACTTACCTTACTCTCTTTTATTTGAGTGCGCTTTCTTCCTTAAAAACTTATTAAACTTTCTAGTAAGAAGCACTATGTCATCCTCACTATCATTTGAAAGGCTTTCTTCTTCACTTAACTCCACTTTCTTGGCTTTAAATGCCAAGTTCTTTCTTCTTAATGAAATTTCCTCTTCTTTGGCTTTTGACTACTTCATCGTCATCTAATGAGTAAGTAGTGAACCTATTAATTCATCCAAAGGTAAAACGTTAAACTCTTTAGCCTCTTGTATGGCAGTTACCTTTACCTCCTATCATTTCGGTAAATACCTTAAAATCTTTCTAATAAGTTTAACATTTGAATATGTTCTTCCAAAGCCCTTTAATGCATTTGTGATATCAATAAATCTATTATGCATGGAAGAGATTGTTTCATCTTGATACATTGAAAAAAATATCATATTTATGAATGAGTAAAGACATCTTACTCTCCTTTACGTGGTTGGTAACTTCATGAGTGACTTCTAATGTATGCCAAATGTCTCTAGCCATTTCGCATATGGACATTTTGTTGAGTTCATTTTTAATTAATGCACAAAATAAAATATGAAAGGCTCTACGATTTAGTGAATCTTGTCTTTCATCTTCTACATTCCACTCATCTTTCATTTTAAGAACTTTTTAACCATTCTCTATCTTAAGAGGAATGTATGGCCCTTCACTCACTATATCCCATAATTTAGTATTTTCAGCTTGAAGGAAAAACTTCATCCTAGTTTTTCAATACAATTAATCATTTCCATCAAAGAAAGGTGAACTTTTAATATTTTGACCCTCATGACTAGATGGACACAGCAAATATGTAATGATAGATGCTTAATCACAATTTTGCTACAAACTAATGCAAGTGTAAGACCTAAGCTCTGATACTAATTATAAGCCCTAAAGGCCCTCAAGAGAGGGTTAATTAAGTAAGAAAAACTTTCTTAACAAATTTAAATTTAACACCAAAGCCAATTCAATTCAATGAGATATATAAAAGTGAATACCAAATTGATAACAAATAAATTAATAATTAAAACACACAACAAGTAATAAGTAAAGAGAAAAGGGAAGAGAAAGACACAAAAATATATAGAAGCTCACCTACCCCAAAGATAGGCTATGTCTTCTCTCAAATTACTTGTTGGATATCGTTCTTTATTGATAATTTAAAAACAAATACAATCTTCTGTTAGGCTGAAGAGTAACCCTTATAAGATAAATCTTTTTGTAGGCAAAGAGAAGATTTATAACCCAATTCTGTTAAGGAAAAGAGAAGTCTATACAAGACACAATCTTCTTGTTTAAGGTTAAGACAAAACTCATAACCAATCTTTATATGGAAAAGAAGAGCCTTGACATACTTAACTAACCTAAAAATTCAAATAACTCCCTTTCACAAGTAACTAAGAGCACTTATGGATATGTTTCACTTAAAATACAATTAAACTAAGTACTCTAATACCTTCAAAAATGATATGAATGATCAATGACACTATTTCAAGCTTAAAAAAATTAATATGATAGATTTTTTTGGAAACAAGAAATTCAGTTTTAAATGCCAAATATACGAATGAAAGCTAGTGTACCAAATATGGACAATTTAGAACAGTAAAAAAATTTAGAGCCTAAACAGAGAATGTAAATGCTTAAAAATCAAACTAAAAATATCTGGATAATCTTGAATCATAAAAAAATAATCACAAAAAGTTTGAACACATAGAAACTAATCTGGTTAAACAAAAACGAGATTAGCACAAGAGTAGAAAATTTTGAGACAATTTAGGTGTATCTGAAAAATAATTTTAAAACCATAGAGATAATCTTCACAAAATTCGAAACAAAAGTTAAACACACTCTATAACAGCTAGTAAATTGAAAATAATTTTTTCATAATTTTATAAATAGATTAAAATATCAAGAACCACTTGAAAGTAAGAACAGAAACATCTGGACAGTTTTGGTATATCTGAGAAGAATAGACTTAAAGCTACAATCTTCCAAAAATTGAAATAAAAATTAAAAAGACTTTAGGAGACTTAAATAATTTTAAAAAAATAATTTTACAATTTTAGAATTAGATTAAGATAGCAATAATCAATATTAAATTCAAAACAAAACAAATAGAAATAGAACAACTAGAAATAGTTTTATGATATAACTAAGTTCAAGCTCTAATCAATCAAAATAAACACCTTAAAATAAGAAAATATGATGAAAAAACTTTTAAACACTTAATATATCTGAAAACAATGAATTCATACAAATAAAAATAGATTAAGATAAAGAGGGCAAAATTAAACCAAAACACTGATGAAAACAGGCAAACAATGAAGAATGAGACAGTCTTGAGGTTTGAACGATTTATTTCTTTCAATATTGTTTCTAAGGTTTCAAAAAATATTCAAAGTGTATAGAGATGTTGTATTAGGGTTAGATAGGGTTTTGAGACATTCAAATTACAGCCCTAATAGTTTGGAAGCCAAAAGAAACGTTTAATGCTAAAAAGGAAATAAAGAGTTGCTAGAGTGAGCTTTGAGTAATCTATGTTCTTAAAGCTTCAATCAATGTTTTAAATTCTTACAAAATGAGAAAAAATTCTAGCATACTCTTAAAACCTTAAGAAAAATGTGTATGATGATTTTGAAACAATAAAAAGTGGTTTGGTGCTGAAAAATTAGATTGAATGGTGTTAATTCAAATATGGATAAATTTGAGGTATGTCAACAAAAAAGCTTAAACCAAACGAATTTTGATTTTAAAATTTCAAACAAATGACTAAAGTAATTATTAACTATTAAAAAATTGAATAAGACTTTAAATTAGATTTAAAATATAAATTAAGATCATATGAATAATCAAAATGATTCAATGACTATGTTGTGAAAATTTATACAACTTTTAAAAACTATATGCACTGCATGATAAAAATTAAACCCCTAGATCTATTAGACAATAAGTAAAACTTACAATCATATTAGAAACAACCAAACTAAGTTCTTGTAACTTGCATATCTCTTTTTTTTTCCCTTTAACTTCATCTGTGCCCTTCAAGCTTCAAGCTTTCCAAATGGAATCATCTTGAAATAAACCCGTCTTTGAATGTCACAATATAATCTTAAATCATTAGTAACAATTATGTTTTATTATCATTAAAACTAGGATTGAAACCTCTCTTAGTTCAACGCAATCCCTTATAGTTCATCACTTTCAAAAGTAAGGATGGAAAATTCGTCACTTTCGGTGACAATGCCAAGGGTAAGGTAATTGGCATTGAAAAAGTAGGTAAAGGTAATTTTCTTTTAATTAATAATTTATTTCTTGTTAAGGTCTAAAGAATAATCTATTAAATGTAAGTCAATTATATGATAAAAATTTATAAAGTTTTCTTTTTAGGAAAGGAATGTATTGTCTCTAAAATAAATGATGATATTATTGTTTTCTAAAGAAAAATTGAAAGAAATAATTATGTCGTTTATTTATAAGGTGTAACTCACCTTGAAGATAAGTTTTGTATTTCCTTAAGTGAGTGTGTTTGGAATTGGCATCGACGACTAGGACATGCAAACATGGATCTTCTATCAAAGCTAAACTCAAAACAACTTGTTAGAGGACTTCTAAGCATGAAGTATGAAAAAGATAAAATTTATGGAGCATGCCAAATGGGAAAATAAGTAAGAAGCTCCTTTCAAAGCAAAAAAATTCGGTAACATCATCTAGCCCACTTGAATTGCTTCTTATGGATTTGTTTTATCCTACAAGAGTAGCTAATTTAGGGGGAAAAAAATTTTGGTCCTATGAGAGTAGCTAGCTTAGGATAAAAATCATATGCTTTTGTTATTATTGATGAATTTAGTAGATTTACTTGGGTTTTGTTTTTTAGTACAAAAGATGAATGTTTTAAATCATTTTTTGTTTTGTGAGGAAAATTCAAATTTAAAACTCTTTATCTATTGCATTATTAGAATTGAACATGGTAGAGAATTTAAAAATGACATGATTGAATATTTTTGTGATAATTATGGTATTTCACGTAACGTTTTTGCACTTAGGAGACCACAACAAAATGGTTTAGTAGAAAGAAAGAATAGATATTTACAAGAAATCGTTCGAACCATGATAAATAAGTATAATTTGCCTAAATAGTTTTGGGCTGAAGTTGTTGCATATGTATATCATATTATCAATAGAGTGAACATTAGGCATAATTTAGACAACATACCTTTTGAATTTTTTTAAACTTGATACCTTATGAACTTTTGAATAGTAAGAAACCAAAAATTAGTGATTTTAAAATTTTTAATTGCAAATGTTATATCTTGAATACGAAAGATAGGTTAGGAAAATTTGACTTTAAAACAAACGAAGGCATTTTCTTAGGATGCTCTTTATCTAATAAAGCATATAGAGTTTATAACATAGTCACTCATGTTGTAAAAGAATTCGTGCATGTTATATTTGATGAAACTAACCCTTTCAAAAGAAAGAAAGTTCTTAAGATTGATGATGCAAATCTATCCATGGGCTTAGAGAACCTTTCACTTAACGATGAAGGACAAACATCTCAAGAGAAAATTCTTAAACCAAGTGAAGAAAGAAAAAATGAAGAGCTACCAAGATATTAGAAATACAAATAGGATCATCTTTTTGACCAAATTATAGGTGATATTCACTAAGACGTAACCACTTGCTCTCATTTTATTTTATCACATCTTGCCTTTATTTCAAAGATTAATCCTAGGACTATAGAAGAGGCTTTAGACGATGAGAATTGGATCTTAGTTATGAATGATAAATTATATCAATTTGAACGAAACAAACCTTGGACTTTAGTACCTAGGCCTATAAATCATTTGAAAATAAGTACTAAATAGGTATTCAAGAACAAGTTAGATGAATAAGAAAATATTGTTAGAAACAAAATAAGATTAGCAGCTAAAGGATATAACTAAAAAGAAGGGATAGACTATAATGAAACTTTTACCCTTGTAGCTAGATTAGAAACTATTAAAATTTAACTTGCATTTAGATCTCATATGGGTTTTAAATTGTTTCAAATGGATTTAAAAATGAATTTTTAAATCCATTTTATATAAGAAGAAGTTTATATTAAGCAACACATCAGTTTTGAAAGACACGATACAATTGAACATTTTTTAAAATTATCTAAAGTTTTATATTATTTAAAACAAGCCCCTAAAGTATGATATGATAAATTAGGTATATTTTTACTTGAAAATAGTTTTGAAAAAGGAAAATTAGACATGACTTTGGTTATTAAAAAGGATAAAAATTATTTGTTAATCGTTCAAATCTATATAGATGATATCATTTTGGTGCTATTAATGAACTTTTGTATTAAGAATTTATTAAGTATATGAGTAGGGAGTTCGATATGAGTATGGTGGGAGAACTAAATTTATTTTTTGGATTCCAAATGAAACAAATGAAGGGTGATATCTTCATTAACCAATCAAAGTAGATAAGAGAGCTGCTCAAGCATTTTGGCATTAATCAAACGAAGACTTTGGGCACTCCAATGAGTACATCCACAAAATTGAATAAGGATGAAGATGGTAAAGAAGTGAATATAAAGGAATATCGAGGTATGATTAGTAGTTTATTATATTTAATAACTAGTCGACTTAAATTCATGTTTAGTGTCTGTTTGTGTGCACGCTTTCAATCTTCTTCGAAAAAATCTCGTTTATTAGCCAATAATTGTATTTTGCAATATTTATGAGGTACATTGAATTTAGAACTTTGGTATTGTAGGAATGCATGTTTAGATTTAATTGGTTATTCTAATGCTAATTATGCATGAAGTTTATTAGATGGGAAAAGTACATCTAATGCATGTTATTTCTTAGGCAATGCACTAGTTTCATGGTTTTCGTAGAAAACAAAATTTTATTATTTTGCCTACAGCAAAAACCGAATATGTAACCGCCGATAATTGTTACACTTAAATATTATACCTTAGGCAACAACTTATAAACTATAGTATGAAGCTTCATAAAATTTTCTCCAACAAAAAAAAAATCTTCATAAAATTTCCATATGATGTGATAATACTAGTACTATTTATTTGACTAAGAACCCCATTCAGCATTCTAATACTAAGCATATTAAAATTCATTATCATTTTGTTAGATATCATGTTCAAAATGGAGATATAGAACTTGAGTTTGTTGATGCCTTGCATCAATTAGTGGATATTTTCACTAAATTTTTGTATGAAGATCGATTTTGTATGATTAGAAGAGAAATTGATATAATTGATGGACATTCACTATGATATCTTATGTTTTTATGTTGATTCCAAAAAGGGGAGAGGATGGGTCTTTTATCTACAGCCAGTGTTACCTCTTTTAGATTGAATTAAAAACAACATATCATCTTTTCTTCAAGTGCAGGCATGCAAAACCACTGTTGGACAGAATTTATGAGACTTTGCGACATTAATTCTAGCTCGTGTGGATTGGTATAGGTCTCCTCTTGGTCTAACTCAATGCCTAAGTTTCCTAAGGATGAGTTTATTGCATTCAAAATTGGATTAGGATATTATGTCAATGCAATATAGAAAAGAGAGGAATGATTTCATTTTTAATCTACTGAGAAGGTGTATACTGTGTAAGGGCACAGCAAATGTTGGTTCCATCTCTACTAGTTGGTAGAGTTATGTAGATGATATTCATCTCTTCTGGATTCTATAGGTTGCGTTGTATTGGTTATTAATCGCGCAAGAGGAACTCTACTGGTTCATAAACCTGTGCAGATGCATTCATCCCTTTTGGTTC